>JAUIZM010000053.1:567500-572500 GCA_030848705.1 Heracleum sosnowskyi | reverse complement strand
TTCTGGAAGGGATGCATTTATTAGATAAAAGGTCGACGCGGGCTTTGCTCGTCGCTTCGATGATTCATGATAACTCGACGGATCGCATGGCCCTTGTGCTGGCGACGCATCATTCAAATTTCTGCCCTATCAACTTTCGATGGTAGGATAGTGGCCTACTGTTAGACCCTTAAGAGATTTTCATGCCCTAGTGTTGGGTGTAGAGGCGAAGGCGTGCTTGAGGGGCACGATTCTGTCTTGGGCATGAACACTAGGCGAGGTCAAGTATGGGGCTTGACATAAAAACTAAGGCATTGAGATGAAGTGGGCATTTGAGGCACTTACACGGATTGGGCTTGTCTAAGGCATGAAGCATTCAACCAGGCACAGACATAGAGAATGTGGGCTTGAGCAGAGGCACACTTGGACTTAGGAGAGTCATGCAGCATGGCGCAAGGGGATTAGAGACAAAGCACGGGCCTGGCCAGCCCAAAGCATTGGGTCTCCGTGACATACCTGCGACATGGGAGAAGAGTCTTCTAGTTCAAATACAGTGAGGCAAAGCTGGGCCAGAATTCTATAGTTGGGCAAGGGTTGGAGCAGGATGCAAATGAAAGACTTGGGCCAAGGTGTAGGGTGTAAATGGGCTTATCAGATTTGGGATAAGACTATATCTTTGGAGATCATTCAAGAAGAATCAATTAGGGATTGCAATCTTCTGCAGAAAAGGAAAGTCTATCAGAATCAAAGATACGATCATGGTGGATCTTCTATTGGAGGAAAGGCAATCAAGAAGATTGAGGATATCTTGAAAATCTCAAGCAAAGATGGAAAGTAGGGTTGGGCTTAGCCTAGCCCAAAGCCCGTAAAGCTGCCTATATAAAAAGGGGCTTCTTCAATCTCATTCATAACATAATTCATTCAGATACACAGAAAACAGTTGTAGAGAGAGTGAGAGCATATACAGAGAGAGCTAGCATTGTAGTTAGGCTTTCTTGTATTCTAGCAATTAGTGGGTAGCTGTGCCGACGTGTGGGCAGCAGGCCTAGGTTGTTAGTCCTTTTTGTTGAAGTAATAAAAAGGTTGGGAGATTCCCGTAACTCTGTCTTCGTTTATCTTGTGGTTATCACTAACCTTCTTTGCAGGCACCAAGGTTAGTTGCGCATTGCTGGCCAGGCTCTTGGTTGGGGAGTTGGCGCATCACTAGGCGACAAGTTTGTGAAAAATTTCGCGCTTCCGCACGCCTATGTGACAGTTGGTATCAGAGCTTGATTGGTGTCTTTTAGAGCACAGTTGGGCGAAAGAGTATTATGGCTGGTCCTACAGTTGCTACACTCAGTGAGAAGGTTGCTAGACTTGAGGAGTTGATTGGCATACCGGAGTCGACCGATGTTCAACCATTGCAGACCCAATGGGTGAACATGAAGGCTGATCTTGATCAAATCAGGCTGATCTTGGAGAATCACATGCGTGAGTATGAAGAAAGAGTTGTTCAGTTGGAAACTTCTCATTCAGAACTCTATGAAGAAGTGACTATCCTAAGGAAGGCAGTGGCTGTCGGTGGCGGTACCTCGAGTGATGGGGCAAGAAAGTTCAAAGTGCCAGACCCGAAGATGTTTGAGGGAGGGCGTGATGCCAAGGCATTGGAGAATTTCTTGTGGGACATGGAGCAATACTTCAAAGCATCTCGTATTGGAGAGGTGGAGCAGGTAACTGTGGCTAGTATGTTCCTTGCAGGTGATGCTAAGTTGTGGTGGCGCACTCGCATGGAGGATGTTGATGGCACAGGGAAACCCGGTATTCAGACTTGGGAAGTCCTGAAGAAGGAGCTTAGGGAGCAATTCTTGCCCAATAATGCTGCGTGGATGGCTAGGGAGAAGCTAAAGCACCTAAAGCAGACGGGTTCTGTGCGAGAGTATGTGAAGGCATTCACTTCTAATCTGTTGGACATTCGTGACATGGCAGAAGCGGACAGGTTGTTCAACTTCATTTCTGGGTTGAAGCCATGGGCACAGGCTGAGCTGAGAAGACAGAATGTCAAGGACCTAACAGCAGCTATTGTAGCGGCAGACGGCTTGGTGGACTTTGCAACAAGTTCTAATAGCAAGGGGAAACAAACCCAAGGGGCTAAAGAAAAGGGGCAGAAGTTCAAAGGCAAGAAAAAGGCCCAAGATGAGGAATCTAGCAAAGCCAAGAATGGTGGTGGGCAAACAAAGAAGCAGCTGAAGTGCTTTATTTGTGATGGTCCTCACATGATGAAAGAGTGTCCAAAGAGGGAGAAGCTGAATACTATGACCGTGGCAGAGGGAGAGGAACCAAGGAGGGTGAATCCGCTCAGGATGGTCAATGCACTACAGACAAAGGAGGCAGTAAAGTCATCTAGTTTGTTGTATGTGCAGGTTGAGATAAATGGTCATGAGGTGATGGCTATGGTAGATACTGGAGCTACTAATAATTTTGTGGCTGACAGGAGTGTGGAATCTCTCGGCTTGGTTCTGGGTGCAAGCACCAGCCGGGTGAAAGCGGTAAATTCTGAGGCCCAAGTGATCAAGGGATCAACTGAGGCAGAGCTTAGAATGGGACCATGGACTGGAAGGGTAACTCTCTTGGCTGTTCCTTTAGATGACTTCGATCTTATATTGGGGATGGACTTTTTAAGGAAAGCTAAGGCGTCGGTGATGCCACATCTTGGTGGGGTGATGATTGGAGAGGAAAACAACCCTTGCTTTGTGAAGGGTGTGTTTGATCGTGACTTGGGAAAGAAAAGGGAGGGAATGTTGTCAGCTATGCAGGTTGAAGCTGGGCTGAAGCATGGTGAAGTGACTTATCTAGCGGCTCTTGTGGAGGAAAAGCCTGATCAGTTAGAAATACCTGATGCTGTTGTTCCTACTCTCAAGGAGTTTGAAGATGTCATGCCCCCAGAGTTGCCTAAGAAGTTGCCGCCAAGAAGAGATGTGGATCACAGGATTGAACTTGAGCCGGGTGCACGGGCACCTTCTCAAGCCCCCTACCGTATGGGACCGATGGAGTTGGCTGAACTGAGAAAGCAGTTGGACGAGTTGTTGGAGAGCGGATTCATTCAACCGTCTAAAGCTCCTTATGGTGCCCCGGTCTTATTTCAGAAAAAGGCAGATGGGTCATTGCGGATGTGTATAGACTATCGGGCCTTGAACAAGGTAACTATTAAAAATAAGTACCCTGTTCCAAATATTGTTGAGCTGTTTGACAGGCTCTCGAGAGCTAAGTACTTCACGAAGCTGGATCTGAGGTCGGGATATTGGCAAGTCAGAATTGCTGCAGGGGATGAGCCTAAGACTGCATGTGTAACGAGGTATGGGTCTTATGAGTTTCTAGTTTTGCCATTTGGGTTAACAAATGCGCCTGCTACATTCTGTAATCTGATGAATGATGTGCTATATGAGTACCTAGACCGTTTTGTGGTAGTGTACTTAGATGATATTGTGATCTACAGTGATAGTCTTGAAGCTCACTTAGAACACTTAAAGTACATTTTCACTAAACTGCGAGAACACAGTCTTTATGTCAAAAGGGAGAAGTGTGAGTTTTGCAGGGAGGAGATCCATTTCCTAGGGCATGTGATAAGCCAAGGAATGGTGAAGATGGACAAGAGGAAAGTCGAGGCCATCATCGATTGGCCTGCCCCGAAGAAGGTAGCTGAGTTGAGATCTTTTCTTGGTCTTGCTAACTATTATCGCAAGTTTATACAGGGATACTCGAAGAAAGTAAATGTCTTGACAGATTTGCTAAAGAAGGATCATGTTTGGGAATGGGATGATGAGTGTGAAACGGCGTTTGAGGAGCTGAAAGTTGCAGTTGCTTCAGAGCCCGTGCTCAAACTTCCAGATTTTGGGGTGCCATTTGAAGTGCACACTGATGCTTCTGATCGTGCAATTGGTGGAGTGTTGGTTCAGTTGGGACATCCGGTGGCATATGAAAGTCGAAAGCTAAGAGATGCTGAGCAGAGGTACAGTACTCATGAAAAAGAGATGACTGCAGTGGTTCATTGTTTAGAGGTGTGGAGGCATTACTTGCTGGGTGCGGAGTTCGTGGTTTGCACAGACAATGTGGCAAACACTTATTTCAAGACTCAGAAGAAGCTAACCCCAAAGCAGGCCCGTTGGCAGGAATTTCTGGCAGAATTCGATTTTGTATGGCTGCATAAGCCGGGAGCACAAAACCAGGTAGCCGATGCACTAAGCAGAAAGGTGCAAGAATCTGTGGCATCCATGACAGTGGTGGACACTGAGTTCCTAGAGGAGATCAAAAAGCAGTCGAAGACAGATGCTGTGTATGGTAAACTTGTGGAGGAAGTGAAGACAGGGGTGGTTCGCAAGTATTGGTTGGAGAACGGTTTGCTATATTGTAAAGGCAGCCGACTTTATGTTCCACATGGGGGAACTCTCCGGCAGCGAATCTTGAAAGAGTCTCATGATGCTAAATGGGCAGGACATCCGGGGGTAGCAAGGATGCTCGCATTGCTGAGTAGATCCTACTATTGGCCGAAGATGATGGATGACGTTGAAGCATTTGTCAAGTCGTGCTTGGTGTGCCAACTTGACAAGACTGAAAGGAAGAAGGAAGCTGGACTTCTACAACCTTTACCTATTCCAGAGAAACCGTGGCAGTCAGTATCTATGGATTTTATTCTTGGGTTGCCTCAGGTGGAGGGAAAAGGGTCAATCTTTGTGGTGGTTGATCGGTTTTCGAAGTATGCTGTGTTCATTCCCGCGCCGAAGGTGTGTACAGCAGAGATAGCAGCTGGCCTATTCTTTCAGCATGTGGTGAAACATTTTGGGTTGCCAGAGGATATCATTAGTGATCGTGATAGCAGGTTCACAGGGCGGTTCTGGACAGTATTGTTTGGGTTTTTGGGAAGTGAGTTGAAGTTCTCTACTGCAAATCATCCCCAAACAGATGGTCAGACGGAGCGGATGAATCAGCTACTGGAGGAGTATCTCAGGCACTATGTTTCAGCTAGTCAGAAAAATTGGCTAGAGTTG
>JAUIZM010000053.1:435000-442500 GCA_030848705.1 Heracleum sosnowskyi | reverse complement strand
GTCCAATTTCTATTTAAAAAAAACGCCCGCGTAGGGACCGTGGGTGCCGTCGTCTTCGGCTCCGTTTCTAACGACGATGGTCAAATTTCTCTGAAAAACACACGCGCGCACACGCACACGCGCGCGCGCGTGCCTTAGGTGCCTTAGGTGCCTTGGGGCATTGGGGTATTGGGGCATTGGGGCATTGTTAGGAGACCATTGGCGCTTCGGGGACCATCGGGCGTCTTGGAATTGATCGGTCTCTTTAAGTTCATTTCGGGTGTTTAGGAGCCTTGGGCATCGTCGTGTGCCTCGGGGGAATTGTCGGTCACTTTGGTGCTCCGTCGGGCATCTTGGATTGGTCGTGGGTCTCTCCAAAATTTAAAAAAAAATGAAAAATCCTACTCTTCATATGCCACCTATCATTTCCAAGTTTTTTCATCCAAAACAAATGAGTTTTGTTACCTCAAATCCCCTTTCAAATTAAATCAGAACAATTTTTTTAAAAAAATATCTGAAAAAATTATTGAAGGTATTGGGCTTTACAAACATGCATATCAAACGAGTGGAACTCCAAAAAAATGTCCTAGTGAGACCTCCAACACCTAGTTCCACACCGCGAACACTTGACAAAAAGCTCAAATGACATAGATGGGGAGGGGGCAGTCCTCCTCCCTTTTACTGTCAATTGCCCAGGCAGCAGGGGTTGCTGGGGCGACTTGGGCCTCCCTTGAGGCACCTGATAAGCGACTCAAATGTGCCTAATTTAGCATGTTTTGAGGGAAGTTGTGGAGAACTTTTGGATCATATAATAACTGAGCGGTCTCCTGATCAGCGTCTAAAATGGGCTGATTTAGAGATCGCTTGATGTTGACCACGTTTACTCCCGATCTTAGCCCTTATTCGGTTCTCATCAAACGGGGTTAGCATCATGACGTAATTGTTCGCGGCTTGGAGTCGTGTTCGCTGTCAATGCTATCTCTTTGTTGGTTATGAACGGATGCAAGGCTTGTTCTGCGGCAATTGTTGCCTGGCCTTTGTTGGTGCTTCTTGTGGGTTTCAGTTCACTTTTTTAGTTTGGGTTTAAAGGATTGACTTTTCTTTGGATTCGCTTGAAGCGGTGCATTTCTCCTTCATTTGTTATGGTCAAGTCATCTGTAGGCTTTAGGGTCTTTGAGGTGCTTTTACCTAGCGGGTGATGGAGGCATGTTGTACGTGTAGAGCATGAGTGGTGATTGGTATGTTCCGGTTGGTTGGTTCCCTGCCCTGGCAGCGATAATCGCTAGTTCATACCTGTTCAATTCTGTTTGAGTGCTAAATCTTTTACCTTGGACTGCCTTGGCCCCCTGTACAGCATACCTATTTTGACGGAATGCTCTAGTCCCACGATCCATACTCTATCTCGTGCTAAAAGGTTTTGTGCGACGTAGACCATTTAGCACCCATGTACGTTCGCTCTTGCTTTTCTTATTTAGCTAGCAGGCATTGGACGCCCAAGGGTTGCTCGAAGTCTTGTATGTAGAAGCAAAAGATCGGTCGGGGACTTTGTCCCTTTTTGCCCGAATCAATTTGTCCCTTACGAAAGCCTGATGTGCCCTGTATTGACGGGAGGATAGTAATTGTCCTCGCTCATACGGTGCCGGCGGCAAAAAGATGCTACCTGGTTGATCCTGCCAGTAGTCATATGCTTGTCTCAAAGATTAAGCCATGCATGTGTAAGTATGAACTAATTCAGACGGTGAAACTGCGAATGGCTCATTAAATCAGTTATAGTTTGTTTGATGGTATCTGCTACTCGGATAACCGTAGTAATTCTAGAGCTAATACGTGCAACAAACCCCGACTTCTGGAAGGGATGCATTTATTAGATAAAAGGTCGACGCGGGCTTTGCTCGTCGCTTCGATGATTCATGATAACTCGACGGATCGCATGGCCCTTGTGCTGGCGACGCATCATTCAAATTTCTGCCCTATCAACTTTCGATGGTAGGATAGTGGCCTACTGTTAGACCCTTAAGAGATTTTCATGCCCTAGTGTTGGGTGTAGAGGCGAAGGCGTGCTTGAGGGGCACGATTCTGTCTTGGGCATGAACACTAGGCGAGGTCAAGTATGGGGCTTGACATAAAAACTAAGGCATTGAGATGAAGTGGGCATTTGAGGCACTTACACGGATTGGGCTTGTCTAAGGCATGAAGCATTCAACCAGGCACAGACATAGAGAATGTGGGCTTGAGCAGAGGCACACTTGGGCTTAGGAGAGTCATGCAGCATGGCGCAAGGGGATTAGAGACAAAGCACGGGCCTGGCCAGCCCAAAGCATTGGGTCTCCGTGACATACCTGCGACATGGGAGAAGAGTCTTCTAGTTCAAATACAGTGAGGCAAAGCTGGGCCAGAATTCTATAGTTGGGCAAGGGTTGGAGCAGGATGCAAATGAAAGACTTGGGCCAAGGTGTAGGGTGTAAATGGGCTTATCAGATTTGGGATAAGACCATATCTTTGGAGATCATTCAAGAAGAATCAATTAGGGATTGCAATCTTCTGCAGAAAAGGAAAGTCTATCAGAATCAAAGATACGATCATGGTGGATCTTCTATTGAAGGAAAGGCAATCAAGAAGATTGAGGATATCTTGAAAATCTCAAGCAAAGATGGAAAGTAGGGTTGGGCTTAGCCTAGCCCAAAGCCCGTAAAGCTGCCTATATAAAGAGGGGCTTCTTCAATCTCATTCATAACATAATTCATTCAGATACACAGAAAACAGTTGTAGAGAGAGTGAGAGCATATACAGAGAGAGCTAGCATTGTAGTTAGGCTTTCTTGTATTCTAGCAATTAGTGGGCAGCTGTGCCGACGTGTGGGCAGCAGGCCTAGGTTGTTAGTCCTTTTTGTTGAAGTAATAAAAAGGTTGGGAGATTCCCGTAACTCTGTCTTCGTTTATCTTGTGGTTATCACTAACCTTCTTTGCAGGCACCAAGGTTAGTTGCGCATTGCTGGCCAGGCTCTTGGTTGGGGAGTTGGCGCATCACTAGGCGACAAGTTTGTGAAAAATTTCGCGCTTCCGCACGCCTATGTGACAGTTGGTATCAGAGCTTGATTGGTGTCTTTTAGAGCACAGTTGGGCGAAAGAGTATTATGGCTGGTCCTACAGTTGCTACACTCAGTGAGAAGGTTGCTAGACTTGAGGAGTTGATTGGCATACCGGAGTCGACCGATGTTCAACCATTGCAGACCCAATGGGTGAACATGAAGGCTGATCTTGATCAAATCAGGCTGATCTTGGAGAATCACATGCGTGAGTATGAAGAAAGAGTTGTTCAGTTGGAAACTTCTCATTCAGAACTCTATGAAGAAGTGACTATCCTAAGGAAGGCAGTGGCTGTCGGTGGCGGTACCTCGAGTGATGGGGCAAGAAAGTTCAAAGTGCCAGACCCGAAGATGTTTGAGGGAGGGCGTGATGCCAAGGCATTGGAGAATTTCTTGTGGGACATGGAGCAATACTTCAAAGCATCTCGTATTGGAGAGGTGGAGCAGGTAACTGTGGCTAGTATGTTCCTTGCAGGTGATGCTAAGTTGTGGTGGCGCACTCGCATGGAGGATGTTGATGGCACAGGGAAACCCGGTATTCAGACTTGGGAAGTCCTGAAGAAGGAGCTTAGGGAGCAATTCTTGCCCAATAATGCTGCGTGGATGGCTAGGGAGAAGCTAAAGCACCTAAAGCAGACGGGTTCTGTGCGAGAGTATGTGAAGGCATTCACTTCTAATCTGTTGGACATTCGTGACATGGCAGAAGCGGACAGGTTGTTCAACTTCATTTCTGGGTTGAAGCCATGGGCACAGGCTGAGCTGAGAAGACAGAATGTCAAGGACCTAACAGCAGCTATTGTAGCGGCAGACGGCTTGGTGGACTTTGCAACAAGTTCTAATAGCAAGGGGAAACAAACCCAAGGGGCTAAAGAAAAGGGGCAGAAGTTCAAAGGCAAGAAAAAGGCCCAAGATGAGGAATCTAGCAAAGCCAAGAATGGTGGTGGGCAAACAAAGAAGCAGCTGAAGTGCTTTATTTGTGATGGTCCTCACATGATGAAAGAGTGTCCAAAGAGGGAGAAGCTGAATACTATGACCGTGGCAGAGGGAGAGGAACCAAGGAGGGTGAATCCGCTCAGGATGGTCAATGCACTACAGACAAAGGAGGCAGTAAAGTCATCTAGTTTGTTGTATGTGCAGGTTGAGATAAATGGTCATGAGGTGATGGCTATGGTAGATACTGGAGCTACTAATAATTTTGTGGCTGACAGGAGTGTGGAATCTCTCGGCTTGGTTCTGGGTGCAAGCACCAGCCGGGTGAAAGCGGTAAATTCTGAGGCCCAAGTGATCAAGGGATCAACTGAGGCAGAGCTTAGAATGGGACCATGGACTGGAAGGGTAACTCTCTTGGCTGTTCCTTTAGATGACTTCGATCTTATATTGGGGATGGACTTTTTAAGGAAAGCTAAGGCGTCGGTGATGCCACATCTTGGTGGGGTGATGATTGGAGAGGAAAACAACCCTTGCTTTGTGAAGGGTGTGTTTGATCGTGACTTGGGAAAGAAAAGGGAGGGAATGTTGTCAGCTATGCAGGTTGAAGCTGGGCTGAAGCATGGTGAAGTGACTTATCTAGCGGCTCTTGTGGAGGAAAAGCCTGATCAGTTAGAAATACCTGATGCTGTTGTTCCTACTCTCAAGGAGTTTGAAGATGTCATGCCCCCAGAGTTGCCTAAGAAGTTGCCGCCAAGAAGAGATGTGGATCACAGGATTGAACTTGAGCCGGGTGCACGGGCACCTTCTCAAGCCCCCTACCGTATGGGACCGATGGAGTTGGCTGAACTGAGAAAGCAGTTGGACGAGTTGTTGGAGAGCGGATTCATTCAACCGTCTAAAGCTCCTTATGGTGCCCCGGTCTTATTTCAGAAAAAGGCAGATGGGTCATTGCGGATGTGTATAGACTATCGGGCCTTGAACAAGGTAACTATTAAAAATAAGTACCCTGTTCCAAATATTGTTGAGCTGTTTGACAGGCTCTCGAGAGCTAAGTACTTCACGAAGCTGGATCTGAGGTCGGGATATTGGCAAGTCAGAATTGCTGCAGGGGATGAGCCTAAGACCGCATGTGTAACAAGGTATGGGTCTTATGAGTTCCTAGTTTTGCCATTTGGGTTAACAAATGCGCCTGCTACATTCTGTAATCTGATGAATGATGTGCTATATGAGTACCTAGACCGTTTTGTGGTAGTGTACTTAGATGATATTGTGATCTACAGTGATAGTCTTGAAGCTCACTTAGAACACTTAAAGTACATTTTCACTAAACTGCGAGAACACAGTCTTTATGTCAAAAGGGAGAAGTGTGAGTTTTGTAGGGAAGAGATCCATTTCCTAGGGCATGTGATAAGCCAAGGAATGGTGAAGATGGACAAGAGGAAAGTCGAGGCCATCATTGATTGGCCTGCCCCGAAGAAGGTAGCTGAGTTGAGATCTTTTCTTGGTCTTGCTAACTATTATCGCAAGTTTATACAGGGATACTCGAAGAAAGTAAATGTCTTGACAGATTTGCTAAAGAAGGATCATGTTTGGGAATGGGATGATGAGTGTGAAACGGCGTTTGAGGAGCTGAAAGTTGCAGTTGCTTCAGAGCCCGTGCTCAAACTTCCAGATTTTGGGGTGCCATTTGAAGTGCACACTGATGCTTCTGATCGTGCAATTGGTGGAGTGTTGGTTCAGTTGGGACATCCGGTGGCATATGAAAGTCGAAAGCTAAGAGATGCTGAGCAGAGGTACAGTACTCATGAAAAAGAGATGACTGCAGTGGTTCATTGTTTAGAGGTGTGGAGGCATTACTTGCTGGGTGCGGAGTTCGTGGTTTGCACAGACAATGTGGCAAACACTTATTTCAAGACTCAGAAGAAGCTAACCCCAAAGCAGGCCCGTTGGCAGGAATTTCTGGCAGAATTCGATTTTGTATGGCTGCATAAGCCGGGAGCACAAAACCAGGTAGCCGATGCACTAAGCAGAAAGGTGCAAGAATCTGTGGCATCCATGACAGTGGTGGACACTGAGTTCCTAGAGGAGATCAAAAAGCAGTCGAAGACAGATGCTGTGTATGGTAAACTTGTGGAGGAAGTGAAGACAGGGGTGGTTCGCAAGTATTGGTTGGAGAACGGTTTGCTATATTGTGAAGGCAGCCGACTTTATGTTCCACATGGGGGAACTCTCCGACAGCGAATCTTGAAAGAGTCTCATGATGCTAAATGGGCAGGACATCCGGGGGTAGCAAGGATGCTCGCATTGCTGAGTAGATCCTACTATTGGCCGAAGATGATGGATGACGTTGAAGCATTTGTCAAGTCGTGCTTGGTGTGCCAACTTGACAAGACTGAAAGGAAGAAGGAAGCTGGACTTCTACAACCTTTACCTATTCCAGAGAAACCGTGGCAGTCAGTATCTATGGATTTTATTCTTGGGTTGCCTCAGGTGGAGGGAAAAGGGTCAATCTTTGTGGTGGTTGATCGGTTTTCGAAGTATGCTGTGTTCATTCCCGCGCCGAAGGTGTGTACAGCAGAGATAGCAGCTGGCCTATTCTTTCAGCATGTGGTGAAACATTTTGGGTTGCCAGAGGATATCATTAGTGATCGTGATAGCAGGTTCACAGGGCGGTTCTGGACAGTATTGTTTGGGTTTTTGGGAAGTGAGTTGAAGTTCTCTACTGCAAATCATCCCCAAACAGATGGTCAGACGGAGCGGATGAATCAGCTACTGGAGGAGTATCTCAGGCACTATGTTTCAGCTAGTCAGAAAAATTGGCTAGAGTTGATGGATGTAGCACAGTTCTGCTGCAACCTACAACAGTCTTCGGCGACTGGCAAGAGCCCCTTCGAGGTGATTTTTGGGTTTCAGCCAAGAACCCCAAACGAAGTGGCAATTCAGAAATCAGGTGGTACTTGTCCCGCAGCTTACAGGTATGCGTTGGGTAGACAGGAGATGGTCGATGAAGCCAAAGCTAGTCTGGAGAAAGCTGTTTGGAGGATGAAGAAGTACGCTGATAGAAAGCGTCGTCCCTTAGAGTTTGAGGTCGGCGACCAGGTGTTATTGAAGTTGACACCACAGATCTGGAAGAAGATAAAATCCAGAAAAATCCACAAGGGGTTGGTTCAGAAGTATGACGGGCCCTTTGAGATAGTGAAGAAGGTGGGCACTGTGGCTTACCGGTTGAAGCTGCCCGACAGATTGAAGGTACATCCTACCTTTCATGTGAGTTTCTTGAAGCCGTTCCATCCAGACTTACTGCTTGATGGGAGGAAGCAGAAGAAAAGAGCACCTCCCGTGATCAGGGTACAGTTTGGGAAGAAGATAAAGAAAATTCTGGATCATAACACTCGAGGGATGAGTAAAAAGAACAGGAGGACTGATTATCTAATTCAGTGGGAAGGCGAGGAAGAAGCTGATGCTACTTGGGAGAAAGATGTGACCTTGTGGCAGTTTGAAGATCA
>JAUIZM010000053.1:387500-392500 GCA_030848705.1 Heracleum sosnowskyi | reverse complement strand
CCAGTAGTCATATGCTTGTCTCAAAGATTAAGCCATGCATGTGTAAGTATGAACTAATTCAGACGGTGAAACTGCGAATGGCTCATTAAATCAGTTATAGTTTGTTTGATGGTATCTGCTACTCGGATAACCGTAGTAATTCTAGAGCTAATACGTGCAACAAACCCCGACTTCTGGAAGGGATGCATTTATTAGATAAAAGGTCGACGCGGGCTTTGCTCGTCGCTTCGATGATTCATGATAACTCGACGGATCGCATGGCCCTTGTGCTGGCGACGCATCATTCAAATTTCTGCCCTATCAACTTTCGATGGTAGGATAGTGGCCTACTGTTAGACCCTTAAGAGATTTTCATGCCCTAGTGTTGGGTGTAGAGGCGAAGGCGTGCTTGAGGGGCACGATTCTGTCTTGGGCATGAACACTAGGCGAGGTCAAGTATGGGGCTTGACATAAAAACTAAGGCATTGAGATGAAGTGGGCATTTGAGGCACTTACACGGATTGGGCTTGTCTAAGGCATGAAGCATTCAACCAGGCACAGACATAGAGAATGTGGGCTTGAGCAGAGGCACACTTGGACTTAGGAGAGTCATGCAGCATGGCGCAAGGGGATTAGAGACAAAGCACGGGCCTGGCCAGCCCAAAGCATTGGGTCTCCGTGACATACCTGCGACATGGGAGAAGAGTCTTCTAGTTCAAATACAGTGAGGCAAAGCTGGGCCAGAATTCTATAGTTGGGCAAGGGTTGGAGCAGGATGCAAATGAAAGACTTGGGCCAAGGTGTAGGGTGTAAATGGGCTTATCAGATTTGGGATAAGACTATATCTTTGGAGATCATTCAAGAAGAATCAATTAGGGATTGCAATCTTCTGCAGAAAAGGAAAGTCTATCAGAATCAAAGATACGATCATGGTGGATCTTCTATTGGAGGAAAGGCAATCAAGAAGATTGAGGATATCTTGAAAATCTCAAGCAAAGATGGAAAGTAGGGTTGGGCTTAGCCTAGCCCAAAGCCCGTAAAGCTGCCTATATAAAGAGGGGCTTCTTCAATCTCATTCATAACATAATTCATTCAGATACACAGAAAACAGTTGTAGAGAGAGTGAGAGCATATACAGAGAGAGCTAGCATTGTAGTTAGGCTTTCTTGTATTCTAGCAATTAGTGGGTAGCTGTGCCGACGTGTGGGCAGCAGGCCTAGGTTGTTAGTCCTTTTTGTTGAAGTAATAAAAAGGTTGGGAGATTCCCGTAACTCTGTCTTCGTTTATCTTGTGGTTATCACTAACCTTCTTTGCAGGCACCAAGGTTAGTTGCGCATTGCTGGCCAGGCTCTTGGTTGGGGAGTTGGCGCATCACTAGGCGACAAGTTTGTGAAAAATTTCGCGCTTCCGCACGCCTATGTGACAGTTGGTATCAGAGCTTGATTGGTGTCTTTTAGAGCACAGTTGGGCGAAAGAGTATTATGGCTGGTCCTACAGTTGCTACACTCAGTGAGAAGGTTGCTAGACTTGAGGAGTTGATTGGCATACCGGAGTCGACCGATGTTCAACCATTGCAGACCCAATGGGTGAACATGAAGGCTGATCTTGATCAAATCAGGCTGATCTTGGAGAATCACATGCGTGAGTATGAAGAAAGAGTTGTTCAGTTGGAAACTTCTCATTCAGAACTCTATGAAGAAGTGACTATCCTAAGGAAGGCAGTGGCTGTCGGTGGCGGTACCTCGAGTGATGGGGCAAGAAAGTTCAAAGTGCCAGACCCGAAGATGTTTGAGGGAGGGCGTGATGCCAAGGCATTGGAGAATTTCTTGTGGGACATGGAGCAATACTTCAAAGCATCTCGTATTGGAGAGGTGGAGCAGGTAACTGTGGCTAGTATGTTCCTTGCAGGTGATGCTAAGTTGTGGTGGCGCACTCGCATGGAGGATGTTGATGGCACAGGGAAACCCGGTATTCAGACTTGGGAAGTCCTGAAGAAGGAGCTTAGGGAGCAATTCTTGCCCAATAATGCTGCGTGGATGGCTAGGGAGAAGCTAAAGCACCTAAAGCAGACGGGTTCTGTGCGAGAGTATGTGAAGGCATTCACTTCTAATCTGTTGGACATTCGTGACATGGCAGAAGCGGACAGGTTGTTCAACTTCATTTCTGGGTTGAAGCCATGGGCACAGGCTGAGCTGAGAAGACAGAATGTCAAGGACCTAACAGCAGCTATTGTAGCGGCAGACGGCTTGGTGGACTTTGCAACAAGTTCTAATAGCAAGGGGAAACAAACCCAAGGGGCTAAAGAAAAGGGGCAGAAGTTCAAAGGCAAGAAAAAGGCCCAAGATGAGGAATCTAGCAAAGCCAAGAATGGTGGTGGGCAAACAAAGAAGCAGCTGAAGTGCTTTATTTGTGATGGTCCTCACATGATGAAAGAGTGTCCAAAGAGGGAGAAGCTGAATACTATGACCGTGGCAGAGGGAGAGGAACCAAGGAGGGTGAATCCGCTCAGGATGGTCAATGCACTACAGACAAAGGAGGCAGTAAAGTCATCTAGTTTGTTGTATGTGCAGGTTGAGATAAATGGTCATGAGGTGATGGCTATGGTAGATACTGGAGCTACTAATAATTTTGTGGCTGACAGGAGTGTGGAATCTCTCGGCTTGGTTCTGGGTGCAAGCACCAGCCGGGTGAAAGCGGTAAATTCTGAGGCCCAAGTGATCAAGGGATCAACTGAGGCAGAGCTTAGAATGGGACCATGGACTGGAAGGGTAACTCTCTTGGCTGTTCCTTTAGATGACTTCGATCTTATATTGGGGATGGACTTTTTAAGGAAAGCTAAGGCGTCGGTGATGCCACATCTTGGTGGGGTGATGATTGGAGAGGAAAACAACCCTTGCTTTGTGAAGGGTGTGTTTGATCGTGACTTGGGAAAGAAAAGGGAGGGAATGTTGTCAGCTATGCAGGTTGAAGCTGGGCTGAAGCATGGTGAAGTGACTTATCTAGCGGCTCTTGTGGAGGAAAAGCCTGATCAGTTAGAAATACCTGATGCTGTTGTTCCTACTCTCAAGGAGTTTGAAGATGTCATGCCCCCAGAGTTGCCTAAGAAGTTGCCGCCAAGAAGAGATGTGGATCACAGGATTGAACTTGAGCCGGGTGCACGGGCACCTTCTCAAGCCCCCTACCGTATGGGACCGATGGAGTTGGCTGAACTGAGAAAGCAGTTGGACGAGTTGTTGGAGAGCGGATTCATTCAACCGTCTAAAGCTCCTTATGGTGCCCCGGTCTTATTTCAGAAAAAGGCAGATGGGTCATTGCGGATGTGTATAGACTATCGGGCCTTGAACAAGGTAACTATTAAAAATAAGTACCCTGTTCCAAATATTGTTGAGCTGTTTGACAGGCTCTCGAGAGCTAAGTACTTCACGAAGCTGGATCTGAGGTCGGGATATTGGCAAGTCAGAATTGCTGCAGGGGATGAGCCTAAGACTGCATGTGTAACGAGGTATGGGTCTTATGAGTTTCTAGTTTTGCCATTTGGGTTAACAAATGCGCCTGCTACATTCTGTAATCTGATGAATGATGTGCTATATGAGTACCTAGACCGTTTTGTGGTAGTGTACTTAGATGATATTGTGATCTACAGTGATAGTCTTGAAGCTCACTTAGAACACTTAAAGTACATTTTCACTAAACTGCGAGAACACAGTCTTTATGTCAAAAGGGAGAAGTGTGAGTTTTGCAGGGAGGAGATCCATTTCCTAGGGCATGTGATAAGCCAAGGAATGGTGAAGATGGACAAGAGGAAAGTCGAGGCCATCATCGATTGGCCTGCCCCGAAGAAGGTAGCTGAGTTGAGATCTTTTCTTGGTCTTGCTAACTATTATCGCAAGTTTATACAGGGATACTCGAAGAAAGTAAATGTCTTGACAGATTTGCTAAAGAAGGATCATGTTTGGGAATGGGATGATGAGTGTGAAACGGCGTTTGAGGAGCTGAAAGTTGCAGTTGCTTCAGAGCCCGTGCTCAAACTTCCAGATTTTGGGGTGCCATTTGAAGTGCACACTGATGCTTCTGATCGTGCAATTGGTGGAGTGTTGGTTCAGTTGGGACATCCGGTGGCATATGAAAGTCGAAAGCTAAGAGATGCTGAGCAGAGGTACAGTACTCATGAAAAAGAGATGACTGCAGTGGTTCATTGTTTAGAGGTGTGGAGGCATTACTTGCTGGGTGCGGAGTTCGTGGTTTGCACAGACAATGTGGCAAACACTTATTTCAAGACTCAGAAGAAGCTAACCCCAAAGCAGGCCCGTTGGCAGGAATTTCTGGCAGAATTCGATTTTGTATGGCTGCATAAGCCGGGAGCACAAAACCAGGTAGCCGATGCACTAAGCAGAAAGGTGCAAGAATCTGTGGCATCCATGACAGTGGTGGACACTGAGTTCCTAGAGGAGATCAAAAAGCAGTCGAAGACAGATGCTGTGTATGGTAAACTTGTGGAGGAAGTGAAGACAGGGGTGGTTCGCAAGTATTGGTTGGAGAACGGTTTGCTATATTGTAAAGGCAGCCGACTTTATGTTCCACATGGGGGAACTCTCCGGCAGCGAATCTTGAAAGAGTCTCATGATGCTAAATGGGCAGGACATCCGGGGGTAGCAAGGATGCTCGCATTGCTGAGTAGATCCTACTATTGGCCGAAGATGATGGATGACGTTGAAGCATTTGTCAAGTCGTGCTTGGTGTGCCAACTTGACAAGACTGAAAGGAAGAAGGAAGCTGGACTTCTACAACCTTTACCTATTCCAGAGAAACCGTGGCAGTCAGTATCTATGGATTTTATTCTTGGGTTGCCTCAGGTGGAGGGAAAAGGGTCAATCTTTGTGGTGGTTGATCGGTTTTCGAAGTATGCTGTGTTCATTCCCGCGCCGAAGGTGTGTACAGCAGAGATAGCAGCTGGCCTATTCTTTCAGCATGTGGTGAAACATTTTGGGTTGCCAGAGGATATCATTAGTGATCGTGATAGC
>JAUIZM010000053.1:352500-360000 GCA_030848705.1 Heracleum sosnowskyi | reverse complement strand
ATTTGTGCCACCCGCCCCTCCTGGCAACGACGGTCCAATTTCTATTTAAAAAAAACGCCCGCGTAGGGACCGTGGGTGCCGTCGTCTTCGGCTCCGTTTCTAACGACGATGGTCAAATTTCTCTGAAAAACACACGCGCGCGCACGCACACGCGCGCGCGCGTGCCTTAGGTGCCTTAGGTGCCTTGGGGCATTGGGGTATTGGGGCATTGGGGCATTGTTAGGAGACCATTGGCGCTTCGGGGACCATCGGGCGTCTTGGAATTGATCGGTCTCTTTAAGTTCATTTCGGGTGTTTAGGAGCCTTGGGCATCGTCGTGTGCCTCGGGGGAATTGTCGGTCACTTTGGTGCTCCGTCGGGCATCTTGGATTGGTCGTGGGTCTCTCCAAAATTTAAAAAAAAATGAAAAATCCTACTCTTCATATGCCACCTATCATTTCCAAGTTTTTTCATCCAAAACAAATGAGTTTTGTTACCTCAAATCCCCTTTCAAATTAAATCAGAACAATTTTTTTAAAAAAATATCTGAAAAAATTATTGAAGGTATTGGGCTTTACAAACATGCATATCAAACGAGTGGAACTCCAAAAAAATGTCCTAGTGAGACCTCCAACACCTAGTTCCACACCGCGAACACTTGACAAAAAGCTCAAATGACATAGATGGGGAGGGGGCAGTCCTCCTCCCTTTTACTGTCAATTGCCCAGGCAGCAGGGGTTGCTGGGGCGACTTGGGCCTCCCTTGAGGCACCTGATAAGCGACTCAAATGTGCCTAATTTAGCATGTTTTGAGGGAAGTTGTGGAGAACTTTTGGATCATATAATAACTGAGCGGTCTCCTGATCAGCGTCTAAAATGGGCTGATTTAGAGATCGCTTGATGTTGACCACGTTTACTCCCGATCTTAGCCCTTATTCGGTTCTCATCAAACGGGGTTAGCATCATGACGTAATTGTTCGCGGCTTGGAGTCGTGTTCGCTGTCAATGCTATCTCTTTGTTGGTTATGAACGGATGCAAGGCTTGTTCTGCGGCAATTGTTGCCTGGCCTTTGTTGGTGCTTCTTGTGGGTTTCAGTTCACTTTTTTAGTTTGGGTTTAAAGGATTGACTTTTCTTTGGATTCGCTTGAAGCGGTGCATTTCTCCTTCATTTGTTATGGTCAAGTCATCTGTAGGCTTTAGGGTCTTTGAGGTGCTTTTACCTAGCGGGTGATGGAGGCATGTTGTACGTGTAGAGCATGAGTGGTGATTGGTATGTTCCGGTTGGTTGGTTCCCTGCCCTGGCAGCGATAATCGCTAGTTCATACCTGTTCAATTCTGTTTGAGTGCTAAATCTTTTACCTTGGACTGCCTTGGCCCCCTGTACAGCATACCTATTTTGACGGAATGCTCTAGTCCCACGATCCATACTCTATCTCGTGCTAAAAGGTTTTGTGCGACGTAGACCATTTAGCACCCATGTACGTTCGCTCTTGCTTTTCTTATTTAGCTAGCAGGCATTGGACGCCCAAGGGTTGCTCGAAGTCTTGTATGTAGAAGCAAAAGATCGGTCGGGGACTTTGTCCCTTTTTGCCCGAATCAATTTGTCCCTTACGAAAGCCTGATGTGCCCTGTATTGACGGGAGGATAGTAATTGTCCTCGCTCATACGGTGCCGGCGGCAAAAAGATGCTACCTGGTTGATCCTGCCAGTAGTCATATGCTTGTCTCAAAGATTAAGCCATGCATGTGTAAGTATGAACTAATTCAGACGGTGAAACTGCGAATGGCTCATTAAATCAGTTATAGTTTGTTTGATGGTATCTGCTACTCGGATAACCGTAGTAATTCTAGAGCTAATACGTGCAACAAACCCCGACTTCTGGAAGGGATGCATTTATTAGATAAAAGGTCGACGCGGGCTTTGCTCGTCGCTTCGATGATTCATGATAACTCGACGGATCGCATGGCCCTTGTGCTGGCGACGCATCATTCAAATTTCTGCCCTATCAACTTTCGATGGTAGGATAGTGGCCTACTGTTAGACCCTTAAGAGATTTTCATGCCCTAGTGTTGGGTGTAGAGGCGTAGGCGTGCTTGAGGGGCACGATTCTGTCTTGGGCATGAACACTAGGCGAGGTCAAGTATGGGGCTTGACATAAAAACTAAGGCATTGAGATGAAGTGGGCATTTGAGGCACTTACACGGATTGGGCTTGTCTAAGGCATGAAGCATTCAACCAGGCACAGACATAGAGAATGTGGGCTTGAGCAGAGGCACACTTGGGCTTAGGAGAGTCATGCAGCATGGCGCAAGGGGATTAGAGGCAAAGCACGGGCCTGGCCAGCCCAAAGCATTGGGTCTCCGTGACATACCTGCGACATGGGAGAAGAGTCTGCTAGTTCAAATACAGTGAGGCAAAGCTGGGCCAGAATTCTATAGTTGGGCAAGGGTTGGAGCAGGATGCAAATGAAAGACTTGGGCCAAGGTGTAGGGTGTAAATGGGCTTATCAGATTTGGGATAAGACCATATCTTTGGAGATCATTCAAGAAGAATCAATTAGGGATTGCAATCTTCTGCAGAAAAGGAAAGTCTATCAGAATCAAAGATACGATCATGGTGGATCTTCTATTGGAGGAAAGGCAATCAAGAAGATTGAGGATATCTTGAAAATCTCAAGCAAAGATGGAAAGTAGGGTTGGGCTTAGCCTAGCCCAAAGCCCGTAAAGCTGCCTATATAAAGAGGGGCTTCTTCAATCTCATTCATTCATTCAGATACACAGAAAACAGTTGTAGAGAGAGTGAGAGCATATACAGAGAGAGCTAGCATTGTAGTTAGGCTTTCTTGTATTCTAGCAATTAGTGGGTAGCTGTGCCGACGTGTGGGCAGCAGGCCTAGGTTGTTAGTCCTTTTTGTTGAAGTAATAAAAAGGTTGGGAGATTCCCGTAACTCTGTCTTCGTTTATCTTGTGGTTATCACTAACCTTCTTTGCAGGCACCAAGGTTAGTTGCGCATTGCTGGCCAGGCTCTTGGTTGGGGAGTTGGCGCATCACTAGGCGACAAGTTTGTGAAAAATTTCGCGCTTCCGCACGCCTACGTGACAGTTGGTATCAAAGCTTGATTGGTGACTTTTAGAGCACCGTTGGCGAAAGAGTATTATGGCTGGTCCTACAGTTGCTACACTCAGTGAGAAGGTTGCTAGACTTGAGGAGTTGATTGGCATACCGGAGTCGACCGATGTTCAACCATTGCAGACCCAATGTGTGAACATGAAGGCTGATCTTGATCAAATCAGGCTGATCTTGGAGAATCACATGCGTGAGTATGAAGAAAGGGTTGTTCAGTTGGAAACTTCTCATTCAGAACTCTATGAAGAAGTGACTATTCTAAGGAAGGCGGTGGCTGTCGGTGGCGGTACCTCGAGTGATGGGGCAAGAAAGTTCAAAGTGCCAGACCCGAAGATGTTTGAGGGAGGGCGTGATGCCAAGGCATTGGAGAATTTCTTGTGGGACATGGAGCAATACTTCAAAGCATCTCGTATTGGAGAGGTGGAACAGGTAACTGTGGCTAGTATGTTCCTTGCAGGTGATGCTAAGTTGTGGTGGCGCACTCGCATGGAGGATGTTGATGGCACAGGGAAACCCGGTATTCAGACTTGGGAAGTCATGAAGAGGGAGCTTAGGGAGCAATTCTTGCCCAATAATGCTGCGTGGATGGCTAGGGAGAAGCTAAAGCACCTAAAGCAGACGGGTTCTGTGCGAGAGTATGTGAAGGCATTCACTTCTAATCTGTTGGACATTCGTGACATGGCAGAAGCAGACAGGTTGTTCAACTTCATTTCTGGGTTGAAGCCATGGGCACAGGCTGAGCTGAGAAGACAGAATGTCAAGGACCTAACAGCAGCTATTGTAGCGGCAGACAGCTTGGTGGACTTTGCAACAAGTTCTAATAGCAAGGGGAAACAAACCCAAGGGGCTAAAGAAAAGGGGCAGAAGTTCAAAGGCAAGAAAAAGGCCCAAGATGAGGAATCTAGCAAAGCCAAGAATGGTGGTGGGCAAACAAAGAAGCAGCTGAAGTGCTTTATTTGTGATGGTCCTCACATGATGAAAGAGTGTCCAAAGAGGGAGAAGCTGAATACTATGACCGTGGCAGAGGGAGAGGAACCAAGGAGGGTGAATCCGCTCAGGATGGTCAATGCACTACAGACAAAGGAGGCAGTAAAGTCATCTAGTTTGTTGTATGTGCAGGTTGAGATAAATGGTCATGAGGTGATGGCTATGGTAGATACTGGAGCTACTAATAATTTTGTGGCTGACAGGAGTGTGGAATCTCTCGGCTTGGTTCTGGGTGCAAGCACCAGCCGGGTGAAAGCGGTAAATTCTGAGGCCCAAGTGATCAAGGGATCAACTGAGGCAGAGCTTAGAATGGGACCATGGACTGGAAGGGTAACTCTCTTGGCTGTTCCTTTAGATGACTTCGATCTTATATTGGGGATGGACTTTTTAAGGAAAGCTAAGGCGTCGGTGATGCCACATCTTGGTGGGGTGATGATTGGAGAGGAAAACAACCCTTGCTTTGTGAAGGGTGTGTTTGATCGTGACTTGGGAAAGAAAAGGGAGGGAATGTTGTCAGCTATGCAGGTTGAAGCTGGGCTGAAACATGGTGAAGTGACTTATCTAGCGGCTCTTGTGGAGGAAAAGCCTGATCAGTTAGAAATACCTGATGCTGTTGTTCCTACTCTCAAGGAGTTTGAAGATGTCATGCCCCCAGAGTTGCCTAAGAAGTTGCCGCCAAGAAGGGATGTGGATCACAGGATTGAACTCGAGCCGGGTGCACGGGCACCTTCTCAAGCCCCCTACCGTATGGGACCAATGGAGTTGGCTGAACTGAGAAAGCAGTTGGACGAGTTGTTGGAGAGCGGATTCATTCAACCGTCTAAAGCTCCTTATGGTGCCCCAGTCTTATTTCAGAAAAAGGCAGATGGGTCATTGCGGATGTGTATAGACTATCGGGCCTTGAACAAGGTAACTATTAAAAATAAGTACCCTGTTCCAAATATTGTTGAGCTGTTTGACAGGCTCTCGAGAGCTAAGTACTTCACGAAGCTGGATCTGAGGTCGGGATATTGGCAAGTCAGAATTGCTGCAGGGGATGAGCCTAAGACCGCATGTGTAACGAGGTATGGGTCTTATGAGTTCCTAGTTTTGCCATTTGGGTTAACAAATGCGCCTGCTACATTCTGTAATCTGATGAATGATGTGCTATATGAGTACCTAGACCGTTTTGTGGTAGTGTACTTAGATGATATTGTGATCTACAGTGATAGTCTTGAAGCTCACTTAGAACACTTAAAGTACATTTTCACTAAACTGCGAGAACACAGTCTTTATGTCAAAAGGGAGAAGTGTGAGTTTTGCAGGGAGGAGATCCATTTCCTAGGGCATGTGATAAGCCAAGGAATGGTGAAGATGGACAAGAGGAAAGTCGAGGCCATCATTGATTGGCCTGCCCCGAAGAAGGTAGCTGAGTTGAGATCTTTTCTTGGTCTTGCTAACTATTATCGCAAGTTTATACAGGGATACTCGAAGAAAGTAAATGTCTTGACAGATTTGCTAAAGAAGGATCATGTTTGGGAATGGGATGATGAGTGTGAAACGGCGTTTGAGGAGCTGAAAGTTGCAGTTGCTTCAGAGCCCGTGCTCAAACTTCCAGATTTTGGGGTGCCATTTGAAGTGCACACTGATGCTTCTGATCGTGCCATTGGTGGAGTGTTGGTTCAGTTGGGACATCCGGTGGCATATGAAAGTCGAAAGCTAAGAGATGCTGAGCAGAGGTACAGTACTCATGAAAAAGAGATGACTGCAGTGGTTCATTGTTTAGAGGTGTGGAGGCATTACTTGCTGGGTGCGGAGTTCGTGGTTTGCACAGACAATGTGGCAAACACTTATTTCAAGACTCAGAAGAAGCTAACCCCAAAGCAGGCCCGTTGGCAGGAATTTCTGGCAGAATTCGATTTTGTATGGCTGCATAAGCCGGGAGCACAAAACCAGGTAGCCGATGCACTAAGCAGAAAGGTGCAAGAATCTGTGGCATCCATGACAGTGGTGGACACTGAGTTCCTAGAGGAGATCAAAAAGCAGTCGAAGACAGATGCTGTGTATGGTAAACTTGTGGAGGAAGTGAAGACAGGGGTGGTTCGCAAGTATTGGTTGGAGAACGGTTTGCTATATTGTAAAGGCAGCCGACTTTATGTTCCACATGGGGGAACTCTCCGGCAGCGAATCTTGAAAGAGTCTCATGATGCTAAATGGGCAGGACATCCGGGGGTAGCAAGGATGCTCGCATTGCTGAGTAGATCCTACTATTGGCCGAAGATGATGGATGACGTTGAAGCATTTGTCAAGTCGTGCTTGGTGTGCCAACTTGACAAGACTGAAAGGAAGAAGGAAGCTGGACTTCTACAACCTTTACCTATTCCAGAGAAACCGTGGCAGTCAGTATCTATGGATTTTATTCTTGGGTTGCCTCAGGTGGAGGGAAAAGGGTCAATCTTTGTGGTGGTTGATCGGTTTTCGAAGTATGCTGTGTTCATTCCCGCGCCGAAGGTGTGTACAGCAGAGATAGCAGCTGGCCTATTCTTTCAGCATGTGGTGAAACATTTTGGGTTGCCAGAGGATATCATTAGTGATCGTGATAGCAGGTTCACAGGGCGGTTCTGGACAGTATTGTTTGGGTTTTTGGGAAGTGAGTTGAAGTTCTCTACTGCAAATCATCCCCAAACAGATGGTCAAACGGAGCGGATGAATCAGCTACTGGAGGAGTATCTCAGGCACTATGTTTCAGCTAGTCAGAAAAATTGGCTAGAGTTGATGGATGTAGCACAGTTCTGCTGCAACCTACAGCAGTCTTCGGCGACTGGCAAGAGCCCCTTCGAGGTGATTTTTGGGTTTCAGCCAAGAACCCCAAACGAAGTGGCAATTCAGAAATCAGGTGGTACTTGTCCCGCAGCTTACAGGTATGCGTTGGGTAGACAGGAGATGGTCGATGAAGCCAAAGCTAGTCTGGAGAAAGCTGTTTGGAGGATGAAGAAGTACGCTGATAGAAAGCGTCGTCCCTTAGAGTTTGAGGTCGGCGACCAGGTGTTATTGAAGTTGACACCACAGATCTGGAAGAAGATAAAATCCAGAAAAATCCACAAGGGGTTAGTTCAGAAGTATGACGGGCCCTTTGAGATAGTGAAGAAGGTGGGCACTGTGGCTTACCGGTTGAAGCTGCCCGACAGATTGAAGGTACATCCTACCTTTCATGTGAGTTTCTTGAAGCCATTCCATCCAGACTTACTGCTTGATGGGAGGAAGCAGAAGAAAAGAGCACCTCCCGTGATCAGGGTACAGTTTGGGAAGAAGATAAAGAAAATTCTGGATCATAACACTCGAGGGATGAGTAAAAAGAACAGGAGGACTGATTATCTAATTCAGTGGGAAGGCGAGGAAGAAGCTGATGCTACTTGGGAGAAAGATGTG
>JAUIZM010000053.1:312500-317500 GCA_030848705.1 Heracleum sosnowskyi | reverse complement strand
ATGCTATCTCTTTGTTGGTTATGAACGGATGCAAGGCTTGTTCTGCGGCAATTGTTGCCTGGCCTTTGTTGGTGCTTCTTGTGGGTTTCAGTTCACTTTTTTAGTTTGGGTTTAAAGGATTGACTTTTCTTTGGATTCGCTTGAAGCGGTGCATTTCTCCTTCATTTGTTATGGTCAAGTCATCTGTAGGCTTTAGGGTCTTTGAGGTGCTTTTACCTAGCGGGTGATGGAGGCATGTTGTACGTGTAGAGCATGAGTGGTGATTGGTATGTTCCGGTTGGTTGGTTCCCTGCCCTGGCAGCGATAATCGCTAGTTCATACCTGTTCAATTCTGTTTGAGTGCTAAATCTTTTACCTTGGACTGCCTTGGCCCCCTGTACAGCATACCTATTTTGACGGAATGCTCTAGTCCCACGATCCATACTCTATCTCGTGCTAAAAGGTTTTGTGCGACGTAGACCATTTAGCACCCATGTACGTTCGCTCTTGCTTTTCTTATTTAGCTAGCAGGCATTGGACGCCCAAGGGTTGCTCGAAGTCTTGT
This sequence comes from Heracleum sosnowskyi, assembly GCA_030848705.1. Lineage (NCBI taxonomy): Eukaryota > Viridiplantae > Streptophyta > Magnoliopsida > Apiales > Apiaceae > Heracleum > Heracleum sosnowskyi. The sequence goes on along the minus strand of JAUIZM010000053.1, from coordinate 316,956 downwards.
ATGTAGAAGCAAAAGATCGGTCGGGGACTTTGTCCCTTTTTGCCCGAATCAATTTGTCCCTTACGAAAGCCTGATGTGCCCTGTATTGACGGGAGGATAGTAATTGTCCTCGCTCATACGGTGCCGGCGGCAAAAAGATGCTACCTGGTTGATCCTGCCAGTAGTCATATGCTTGTCTCAAAGATTAAGCCATGCATGTGTAAGTATGAACTAATTCAGACGGTGAAACTGCGAATGGCTCATTAAATCAGTTATAGTTTGTTTGATGGTATCTGCTACTCGGATAACCGTAGTAATTCTAGAGCTAATACGTGCAACAAACCCCAACTTCTGGAAGGGATGCATTTATTAGATAAAAGGTCGACGCGGGCTTTGCTCGTCGCTTCGATGATTCATGATAACTCGACGGATCGCATGGCCCTTGTGCTGGCGACGCATCATTCAAATTTCTGCCCTATCAACTTTCGATGGTAGGATAGTGGCCTACTGTTAGACCCTTAAGAGATTTTCATGCCCTAGTGTTGGGTGTAGAGGCGAAGGCGTGCTTGAGGGGCACGATTCTGTCTTGGGCATGAACACTAGGCGAGGTCAAGTATGGGGCTTGACATAAAAACTAAGGCATTGAGATGAAGTGGGCATTTGAGGCACTTACACGGATTGGGCTTGTCTAAGGCATGAAGCATTCAACCAGGCACAGACATAGAGAATGTGGGCTTGAGCAGAGGCACACTTGGACTTAGGAGAGTCATGCAGCATGGCGCAAGGGGATTAGAGACAAAGCACGGGCCTGGCCAGCCCAAAGCATTGGGTCTCCGTGACATACCTGCGACATGGGAGAAGAGTCTTCTAGTTCAAATACAGTGAGGCAAAGCTGGGCCAGAATTCTATAGTTGGGCAAGGGTTGGAGCAGGATGCAAATGAAAGACTTGGGCCAAGGTGTAGGGTGTAAATGGGCTTATCAGATTTGGGATAAGACTATATCTTTGGAGATCATTCAAGAAGAATCAATTAGGGATTGCAATCTTCTGCAGAAAAGGAAAGTCTATCAGAATCAAAGATACGATCATGGTGGATCTTCTATTGGAGGAAAGGCAATCAAGAAGATTGAGGATATCTTGAAAATCTCAAGCAAAGATGGAAAGTAGGGTTGGGCTTAGCCTAGCCCAAAGCCCGTAAAGCTGCCTATATAAAGAGGGGCTTCTTCAATCTCATTCATAACATAATTCATTCAGATACACAGAAAACAGTTGTAGAGAGAGTGAGAGCATATACAGAGAGAGCTAGCATTGTAGTTAGGCTTTCTTGTATTCTAGCAATTAGTGGGTAGCTGTGCCGACGTGTGGGCAGCAGGCCTAGGTTGTTAGTCCTTTTTGTTGAAGTAATAAAAAGGTTGGGAGATTCCCGTAACTCTGTCTTCGTTTATCTTGTGGTTATCACTAACCTTCTTTGCAGGCACCAAGGTTAGTTGCGCATTGCTGGCCAGGCTCTTGGTTGGGGAGTTGGCGCATCACTAGGCGACAAGTTTGTGAAAAATTTCGCGCTTCCGCACGCCTATGTGACAGTTGGTATCAGAGCTTGATTGGTGTCTTTTAGAGCACAGTTGGGCGAAAGAGTATTATGGCTGGTCCTACAGTTGCTACACTCAGTGAGAAGGTTGCTAGACTTGAGGAGTTGATTGGCATACCGGAGTCGACCGATGTTCAACCATTGCAGACCCAATGGGTGAACATGAAGGCTGATCTTGATCAAATCAGGCTGATCTTGGAGAATCACATGCGTGAGTATGAAGAAAGAGTTGTTCAGTTGGAAACTTCTCATTCAGAACTCTATGAAGAAGTGACTATCCTAAGGAAGGCAGTGGCTGTCGGTGGCGGTACCTCGAGTGATGGGGCAAGAAAGTTCAAAGTGCCAGACCCGAAGATGTTTGAGGGAGGGCGTGATGCCAAGGCATTGGAGAATTTCTTGTGGGACATGGAGCAATACTTCAAAGCATCTCGTATTGGAGAGGTGGAGCAGGTAACTGTGGCTAGTATGTTCCTTGCAGGTGATGCTAAGTTGTGGTGGCGCACTCGCATGGAGGATGTTGATGGCACAGGGAAACCCGGTATTCAGACTTGGGAAGTCCTGAAGAAGGAGCTTAGGGAGCAATTCTTGCCCAATAATGCTGCGTGGATGGCTAGGGAGAAGCTAAAGCACCTAAAGCAGACGGGTTCTGTGCGAGAGTATGTGAAGGCATTCACTTCTAATCTGTTGGACATTCGTGACATGGCAGAAGCGGACAGGTTGTTCAACTTCATTTCTGGGTTGAAGCCATGGGCACAGGCTGAGCTGAGAAGACAGAATGTCAAGGACCTAACAGCAGCTATTGTAGCGGCAGACGGCTTGGTGGACTTTGCAACAAGTTCTAATAGCAAGGGGAAACAAACCCAAGGGGCTAAAGAAAAGGGGCAGAAATTCAAAGGCAAGAAAAAGGCCCAAGATGAGGAATCTAGCAAAGCCAAGAATGGTGGTGGGCAAACAAAGAAGCAGCTGAAGTGCTTTATTTGTGATGGTCCTCACATGATGAAAGAGTGTCCAAAGAGGGAGAAGCTGAATACTATGACCGTGGCAGAGGGAGAGGAACCAAGGAGGGTGAATCCGCTCAGGATGGTCAATGCACTACAGACAAAGGAGGCAGTAAAGTCATCTAGTTTGTTGTATGTGCAGGTTGAGATAAATGGTCATGAGGTGATGGCTATGGTAGATACTGGAGCTACTAATAATTTTGTGGCTGACAGGAGTGTGGAATCTCTCGGCTTGGTTCTGGGTGCAAGCACCAGCCGGGTGAAAGCGGTAAATTCTGAGGCCCAAGTGATCAAGGGATCAACTGAGGCAGAGCTTAGAATGGGACCATGGACTGGAAGGGTAACTCTCTTGGCTGTTCCTTTAGATGACTTCGATCTTATATTGGGGATGGACTTTTTAAGGAAAGCTAAGGCGTCGGTGATGCCACATCTTGGTGGGGTGATGATTGGAGAGGAAAACAACCCTTGCTTTGTGAAGGGTGTGTTTGATCGTGACTTGGGAAAGAAAAGGGAGGGAATGTTGTCAGCTATGCAGGTTGAAGCTGGGCTGAAGCATGGTGAAGTGACTTATCTAGCGGCTCTTGTGGAGGAAAAGCCTGATCAGTTAGAAATACCTGATGCTGTTGTTCCTACTCTCAAGGAGTTTGAAGATGTCATGCCCCCAGAGTTGCCTAAGAAGTTGCCGCCAAGAAGAGATGTGGATCACAGGATTGAACTTGAGCCGGGTGCACGGGCACCTTCTCAAGCCCCCTACCGTATGGGACCGATGGAGTTGGCTGAACTGAGAAAGCAGTTGGACGAGTTGTTGGAGAGCGGATTCATTCAACCGTCTAAAGCTCCTTATGGTGCCCCGGTCTTATTTCAGAAAAAGGCAGATGGGTCATTGCGGATGTGTATAGACTATCGGGCCTTGAACAAGGTAACTATTAAAAATAAGTACCCTGTTCCAAATATTGTTGAGCTGTTTGACAGGCTCTCGAGAGCTAAGTACTTCACGAAGCTGGATCTGAGGTCGGGATATTGGCAAGTCAGAATTGCTGCAGGGGATGAGCCTAAGACTGCATGTGTAACGAGGTATGGGTCTTATGAGTTTCTAGTTTTGCCATTTGGGTTAACAAATGCGCCTGCTACATTCTGTAATCTGATGAATGATGTGCTATATGAGTACCTAGACCGTTTTGTGGTAGTGTACTTAGATGATATTGTGATCTACAGTGATAGTCTTGAAGCTCACTTAGAACACTTAAAGTACATTTTCACTAAACTGCGAGAACACAGTCTTTATGTCAAAAGGGAGAAGTGTGAGTTTTGCAGGGAGGAGATCCATTTCCTAGGGCATGTGATAAGCCAAGGAATGGTGAAGATGGACAAGAGGAAAGTCGAGGCCATCATCGATTGGCCTGCCCCGAAGAAGGTAGCTGAGTTGAGATCTTTTCTTGGTCTTGCTAACTATTATCGCAAGTTTATACAGGGATACTCGAAGAAAGTAAATGTCTTGACAGATTTGCTAAAGAAGGATCATGTTTGGGAATGGGATGATGAGTGTGAAACGGCGTTTGAGGAGCTGAAAGTTGCAGTTGCTTCAGAGCCCGTGCTCAAACTTCCAGATTTTGGGGTGCCATTTGAAGTGCACACTGATGCTTCTGATCGTGCAATTGGTGGAGTGTTGGTTCAGTTGGGACATCCGGTGGCATATGAAAGTCGAAAGCTAAGAGATGCTGAGCAGAGGTACAGTACTCATGAAAAAGAGATGACTGCAGTGGTTCATTGTTTAGAGGTGTGGAGGCATTACTTGCTGGGTGCGGAGTTCGTGGTTTGCACAGACAATGTGGCAAACACTTATTTCAAGACTCAGAAGAAGCTAACCCCAAAGCAGGCCCGTTGGCAGGAAT
>JAUIZM010000053.1:225000-230000 GCA_030848705.1 Heracleum sosnowskyi | reverse complement strand
CTGAGTCTTGAAATAAGTGTTTGCCACATTGTCTGTGCAAACCACGAACTCCGCACCCAGCAAGTAATGCCTCCACACCTCTAAACAATGAACCACTGCAGTCATCTCTTTTTCATGAGTACTGTACCTCTGCTCAGCATCTCTTAGCTTTCGACTTTCATATGCCACCGGATGTCCCAACTGAACCAACACTCCACCAATTGCACGATCAGAAGCATCAGTGTGCACTTCAAATGGCACCCCAAAATCTGGAAGTTTGAGCACGGGCTCTGAAGCAACTGCAACTTTCAGCTCCTCAAACGCCGTTTCACACTCATCATCCCATTCCCAAACATGATCCTTCTTTAGCAAATCTGTCAAGACATTTACTTTCTTCGAGTATCCCTGTATAAACTTGCGATAATAGTTAGCAAGACCAAGAAAAGATCTCAACTCAGCTACCTTCTTCGGGGCAGGCCAATCGATGATGGCCTCGACTTTCCTCTTGTCCATCTTCACCATTCCTTGGCTTATCACATGCCCTAGGAAATGGATCTCCTCCCTGCAAAACTCACACTTCTCCCTTTTGACATAAAGACTGTGTTCTCGCAGTTTAGTGAAAATGTACTTTAAGTGTTCTAAGTGAGCTTCAAGACTATCACTGTAGATCACAATATCATCTAAGTACACTACCACAAAACGGTCTAGGTACTCATATAGCACATCATTCATCAGATTACAGAATGTAGCAGGCGCATTTGTTAACCCAAATGGCAAAACTAGAAACTCATAAGACCCATACCTCGTTACACATGCAGTCTTAGGCTCATCCCCTGCAGCAATTCTGACTTGCCAATATCCCGACCTCAGATCCAGCTTCGTGAAGTACTTAGCTCTCGAGAGCCTGTCAAACAGCTCAACAATATTTGGAACAGGGTACTTATTTTTAATAGTTACCTTGTTCAAGGCCCGATAGTCTATACACATCCGCAATGACCCATCTGCCTTTTTCTGAAATAAGACCGGGGCACCATAAGGAGCTTTAGACGGTTGAATGAATCCGCTCTCCAACAACTCGTCCAACTGCTTTCTCAGTTCAGCCAACTCCATCGGTCCCATACGGTAGGGGGCTTGAGAAGGTGCCCGTGCACCCGGCTCAAGTTCAATCCTGTGATCCACATCTCTTCTTGGCGGCAACTTCTTAGGCAACTCTGGGGGCATGACATCTTCAAACTCCTTGAGAGTAGGAACAACAGCATCAGGTATTTCTAACTGATCAGGCTTTTCCTCCACAAGAGCCGCTAGATAAGTCACTTCACCATGCTTCAGCCCAGCTTCAACCTGCATAGCTGACAACATTCCCTCCCTTTTCTTTCCCAAGTCACGATCAAACACACCCTTCACAAAGCAAGGGTTGTTTTCCTCTCCAATCATCACCCCACCAAGATGTGGCATCACCGACGCCTTAGCTTTCCTTAAAAAGTCCATCCCCAATATAAGATCGAAGTCATCTAAAGGAACAGCCAAGAGAGTTACCCTTCCAGTCCATGGTCCCATTCTAAGCTCTGCCTCAGTTGATCCCTTGATCACTTGGGCCTCAGAATTTACCGCTTTCACCCGGCTGGTGCTTGCACCCAGAACCAAGCCGAGAGATTCCACACTCCTGTCAGCCACAAAATTATTAGTAGCTCCAGTATCTACCATAGCCATCACCTCATGACCATTTATCTCAACCTGCACATACAACAAACTAGATGACTTTACTGCCTCCTTTGTCTGTAGTGCATTGACCATCCTGAGCGGATTCACCCTCCTTGGTTCCTCTCCCTCTGCCACGGTCATAGTATTCAGCTTCTCCCTCTTTGGACACTCTTTCATCATGTGAGGACCATCACAAATAAAGCACTTCAGCTGCTTCTTTGTTTGCCCACCACCATTCTTGGCTTTGCTAGATTCCTCATCTTGGGCCTTTTTCTTGCCTTTGAACTTCTGCCCCTTTTCTTTAGCCCCTTGGGTTTGTTTCCCCTTGCTATTAGAACTTGTTGCAAAGTCCACCAAGCCGTCTGCCGCTACAATAGCTGCTGTTAGGTCCTTGACATTCTGTCTTCTCAGCTCAGCCTGTGCCCATGGCTTCAACCCAGAAATGAAGTTGAACAACCTGTCCGCTTCTGCCATGTCACGAATGTCCAACAGATTAGAAGTGAATGCCTTCACATACTCTCGCACAGAACCCGTCTGCTTTAGGTGCTTTAGCTTCTCCCTAGCCATCCACGCAGCATTATTGGGCAAGAATTGCTCCCTAAGCTCCTTCTTCAGGACTTCCCAAGTCTGAATACCGGGTTTCCCTGTGCCATCAACATCCTCCATGCGAGTGCGCCACCACAACTTAGCATCACCTGCAAGGAACATACTAGCCACAGTTACCTGCTCCACCTCTCCAATACGAGATGCTTTGAAGTATTGCTCCATGTCCCACAAGAAATTCTCCAATGCCTTGGCATCACGCCCTCCCTCAAACATCTTCGGGTCTGGCACTTTGAACTTTCTTGCCCCATCACTCGAGGTACCGCCACCGACAGCCACTGCCTTCCTTAGGATAGTCACTTCTTCATAGAGTTCTGAATGAGAAGTTTCCAACTGAACAACTCTTTCTTCATACTCACGCATGTGATTCTCCAAGATCAGCCTGATTTGATCAAGATCAGCCTTCATGTTCACCCATTGGGTCTGCAATGGTTGAACATCGGTCGACTCCGGTATGCCAATCAACTCCTCAAGTCTAGCAACCTTCTCACTGAGTGTAGCAACTGTAGGACCAGCCATAATACTCTTTCGCCCAACTGTGCTCTAAAAGACACCAATCAAGCTCTGATACCAACTGTCACATAGGCGTGCGGAAGCGCGAAATTTTTCACAAACTTGTCGCCTAGTGATGCGCCAACTCCCCAACCAAGAGCCTGGCCAGCAATGCGCAACTAACCTTGGTGCCTGCAAAGAAGGTTAGTGATAACCACAAGATAAACGAAGACAGAGTTACGGGAATCTCCCAACCTTTTTATTACTTCAACAAAAAGGACTAACAACCTAGGCCTGCTGCCCACACGTCGGCACAGCTACCCACTAATTGCTAGAATACAAGAAAGCCTAACTACAATGCTAGCTCTCTCTGTATATGCTCTCACTCTCTCTACAACTGTTTTCTGTGTATCTGAATGAATTATGTTATGAATGAGATTGAAGAAGCCCCTCTTTATATAGGCAGCTTTACGGGCTTTGGGCTAGGCTAAGCCCAACCCTACTTTCCATCTTTGCTTGAGATTTTCAAGATATCCTCAATCTTCTTGATTGCCTTTCCTCCAATAGAAGATCCACCATGATCGTATCTTTGATTCTGATAGACTTTCCTTTTCTGCAGAAGATTGCAATCCCTAATTGATTCTTCTTGAATGATCTCCAAAGATATAGTCTTATCCCAAATCTGATAAGCCCATTTACACCCTACACCTTGGCCCAAGTCTTTCATTTGCATCCTGCTCCAACCCTTGCCCAACTATAGAATTCTGGCCCAGCTTTGCCTCACTGTATTTGAACTAGAAGACTCTTCTCCCATGTCGCAGGTATGTCACGGAGACCCAATGCTTTGGGCTGGCCAGGCCCGTGCTTTGTCTCTAATCCCCTTGCGCCATGCTGCATGACTCTCCTAAGTCCAAGTGTGCCTCTGCTCAAGCCCACATTCTCTATGTCTGTGCCTGGTTGAATGCTTCATGCCTTAGACAAGCCCAATCCGTGTAAGTGCCTCAAATGCCCACTTCATCTCAATGCCTTAGTTTTTATGTCAAGCCCCATACTTGACCTCGCCTAGTGTTCATGCCCAAGACAGAATCGTGCCCCTCAAGCACGCCTTCGCCTCTACACCCAACACTAGGGCATGAAAATCTCTTAAGGGTCTAACAGTAGGCCACTATCCTACCATCGAAAGTTGATAGGGCAGAAATTTGAATGATGCGTCGCCAGCACAAGGGCCATGCGATCCGTCGAGTTATCATGAATCATCGAAGCGACGAGCAAAGCCCGCGTCGACCTTTTATCTAATAAATGCATCCCTTCCAGAAGTCGGGGTTTGTTGCACGTATTAGCTCTAGAATTACTACGGTTATCCGAGTAGCAGATACCATCAAACAAACTATAACTGATTTAATGAGCCATTCGCAGTTTCACCGTCTGAATTAGTTCATACTTACACATGCATGGCTTAATCTTTGAGACAAGCATATGACTACTGGCAGGATCAACCAGGTAGCATCTTTTTGCCGCCGGCACCGTATGAGCGAGGACAATTACTATCCTCCCGTCAATACAGGGCACATCAGGCTTTCGTAAGGGACAAATTGATTCGGGCAAAAAGGGACAAAGTCCCCGACCGATCTTTTGCTTCTACATACAAGACTTCGAGCAACCCTTGGGCGTCCAATGCCTGCTAGCTAAATAAGAAAAGCAAGAGCGAACGTACATGGGTGCTAAATGGTCTACGTCGCACAAAACCTTTTAGCACGAGATAGAGTATGGATCGTGGGACTAGAGCATTCCGTCAAAATAGGTATGCTGTACAGGGGGCCAAGGCAGTCCAAGGTAAAAGATTTAGCACTCAAACAGAATTGAACAGGTATGAACTAGCGATTATCGCTGCCAGGGCAGGGAACCAACCAACCGGAACATACCAATCACCACTCATGCTCTACACGTACAACATGCCTCCATCACCCGCTAGGTAAAAGCACCTCAAAGACCCTAAAGCCTACAGATGACTTGACCATAACAAATGAAGGAGAAATGCACCGCTTCAAGCGAATCCAAAGAAAAGTCAATCCTTTAAACCCAAACTAAAAAAGTGAACTGAAACCCACAAGAAGCACCAACAAAGGCCAGGCAACAATTGCCGCAGAACAAGCCTTGCATCCGTTCATAACCAACAAAGAGATAGCATTGACAGCGAACACGACTCCAAGCCGCGAACAATTACG
>JAUIZM010000053.1:62500-67500 GCA_030848705.1 Heracleum sosnowskyi | reverse complement strand
AAACCGATCAACCACCACAAAGATTGACCCTTTTCCCTCCACCTGAGGCAACCCAAGAATAAAATCCATAGATACTGACTGCCACGGTTTCTCTGGAATAGGTAAAGGTTGTAGAAGTCCAGCTTCCTTCTTCCTTTCAGTCTTGTCAAGTTGGCACACCAAGCACGACTTGACAAATGCTTCAACGTCATCCATCATCTTCGGCCAATAGTAGGATCTACTCAGCAATGCGAGCATCCTTGCTACCCCCGGATGTCCTGCCCATTTAGCATCATGAGACTCTTTCAAGATTCGCTGCCGGAGAGTTCCCCCATGTGGAACATAAAGTCGGCTGCCTTTACAATATAGCAAACCGTTCTCCAACCAATACTTGCGAACCACCCCTGTCTTCACTTCCTCCACAAGTTTACCATACACAGCATCTGTCTTCGACTGCTTTTTGATCTCCTCTAGGAACTCAGTGTCCACCACTGTCATGGATGCCACAGATTCTTGCACCTTTCTGCTTAGTGCATCGGCTACCTGGTTTTGTGCTCCCGGCTTATGCAGCCATACAAAATCGAATTCTGCCAGAAATTCCTGCCAACGGGCCTGCTTTGGGGTTAGCTTCTTCTGAGTCTTGAAATAAGTGTTTGCCACATTGTCTGTGCAAACCACGAACTCCGCACCCAGCAAGTAATGCCTCCACACCTCTAAACAATGAACCACTGCAGTCATCTCTTTTTCATGAGTACTGTACCTCTGCTCAGCATCTCTTAGCTTTCGACTTTCATATGCCACCGGATGTCCCAACTGAACCAACACTCCACCAATTGCACGATCAGAAGCATCAGTGTGCACTTCAAATGGCACCCCAAAATCTGGAAGTTTGAGCACGGGCTCTGAAGCAACTGCAACTTTCAGCTCCTCAAACGCCGTTTCACACTCATCATCCCATTCCCAAACATGATCCTTCTTTAGCAAATCTGTCAAGACATTTACTTTCTTCGAGTATCCCTGTATAAACTTGCGATAATAGTTAGCAAGACCAAGAAAAGATCTCAACTCAGCTACCTTCTTCGGGGCAGGCCAATCGATGATGGCCTCGACTTTCCTCTTGTCCATCTTCACCATTCCTTGGCTTATCACATGCCCTAGGAAATGGATCTCCTCCCTGCAAAACTCACACTTCTCCCTTTTGACATAAAGACTGTGTTCTCGCAGTTTAGTGAAAATGTACTTTAAGTGTTCTAAGTGAGCTTCAAGACTATCACTGTAGATCACAATATCATCTAAGTACACTACCACAAAACGGTCTAGGTACTCATATAGCACATCATTCATCAGATTACAGAATGTAGCAGGCGCATTTGTTAACCCAAATGGCAAAACTAGAAACTCATAAGACCCATACCTCGTTACACATGCAGTCTTAGGCTCATCCCCTGCAGCAATTCTGACTTGCCAATATCCCGACCTCAGATCCAGCTTCGTGAAGTACTTAGCTCTCGAGAGCCTGTCAAACAGCTCAACAATATTTGGAACAGGGTACTTATTTTTAATAGTTACCTTGTTCAAGGCCCGATAGTCTATACACATCCGCAATGACCCATCTGCCTTTTTCTGAAATAAGACCGGGGCACCATAAGGAGCTTTAGACGGTTGAATGAATCCGCTCTCCAACAACTCGTCCAACTGCTTTCTCAGTTCAGCCAACTCCATCGGTCCCATACGGTAGGGGGCTTGAGAAGGTGCCCGTGCACCCGGCTCAAGTTCAATCCTGTGATCCACATCTCTTCTTGGCGGCAACTTCTTAGGCAACTCTGGGGGCATGACATCTTCAAACTCCTTGAGAGTAGGAACAACAGCATCAGGTATTTCTAACTGATCAGGCTTTTCCTCCACAAGAGCCGCTAGATAAGTCACTTCACCATGCTTCAGCCCAGCTTCAACCTGCATAGCTGACAACATTCCCTCCCTTTTCTTTCCCAAGTCACGATCAAACACACCCTTCACAAAGCAAGGGTTGTTTTCCTCTCCAATCATCACCCCACCAAGATGTGGCATCACCGACGCCTTAGCTTTCCTTAAAAAGTCCATCCCCAATATAAGATCGAAGTCATCTAAAGGAACAGCCAAGAGAGTTACCCTTCCAGTCCATGGTCCCATTCTAAGCTCTGCCTCAGTTGATCCCTTGATCACTTGGGCCTCAGAATTTACCGCTTTCACCCGGCTGGTGCTTGCACCCAGAACCAAGCCGAGAGATTCCACACTCCTGTCAGCCACAAAATTATTAGTAGCTCCAGTATCTACCATAGCCATCACCTCATGACCATTTATCTCAACCTGCACATACAACAAACTAGATGACTTTACTGCCTCCTTTGTCTGTAGTGCATTGACCATCCTGAGCGGATTCACCCTCCTTGGTTCCTCTCCCTCTGCCACGGTCATAGTATTCAGCTTCTCCCTCTTTGGACACTCTTTCATCATGTGAGGACCATCACAAATAAAGCACTTCAGCTGCTTCTTTGTTTGCCCACCACCATTCTTGGCTTTGCTAGATTCCTCATCTTGGGCCTTTTTCTTGCCTTTGAACTTCTGCCCCTTTTCTTTAGCCCCTTGGGTTTGTTTCCCCTTGCTATTAGAACTTGTTGCAAAGTCCACCAAGCCGTCTGCCGCTACAATAGCTGCTGTTAGGTCCTTGACATTCTGTCTTCTCAGCTCAGCCTGTGCCCATGGCTTCAACCCAGAAATGAAGTTGAACAACCTGTCCGCTTCTGCCATGTCACGAATGTCCAACAGATTAGAAGTGAATGCCTTCACATACTCTCGCACAGAACCCGTCTGCTTTAGGTGCTTTAGCTTCTCCCTAGCCATCCACGCAGCATTATTGGGCAAGAATTGCTCCCTAAGCTCCTTCTTCAGGACTTCCCAAGTCTGAATACCGGGTTTCCCTGTGCCATCAACATCCTCCATGCGAGTGCGCCACCACAACTTAGCATCACCTGCAAGGAACATACTAGCCACAGTTACCTGCTCCACCTCTCCAATACGAGATGCTTTGAAGTATTGCTCCATGTCCCACAAGAAATTCTCCAATGCCTTGGCATCACGCCCTCCCTCAAACATCTTCGGGTCTGGCACTTTGAACTTTCTTGCCCCATCACTCGAGGTACCGCCACCGACAGCCACTGCCTTCCTTAGGATAGTCACTTCTTCATAGAGTTCTGAATGAGAAGTTTCCAACTGAACAACTCTTTCTTCATACTCACGCATGTGATTCTCCAAGATCAGCCTGATTTGATCAAGATCAGCCTTCATGTTCACCCATTGGGTCTGCAATGGTTGAACATCGGTCGACTCCGGTATGCCAATCAACTCCTCAAGTCTAGCAACCTTCTCACTGAGTGTAGCAACTGTAGGACCAGCCATAATACTCTTTCGCCCAACTGTGCTCTAAAAGACACCAATCAAGCTCTGATACCAACTGTCACATAGGCGTGCGGAAGCGCGAAATTTTTCACAAACTTGTCGCCTAGTGATGCGCCAACTCCCCAACCAAGAGCCTGGCCAGCAATGCGCAACTAACCTTGGTGCCTGCAAAGAAGGTTAGTGATAACCACAAGATAAACGAAGACAGAGTTACGGGAATCTCCCAACCTTTTTATTACTTCAACAAAAAGGACTAACAACCTAGGCCTGCTGCCCACACGTCGGCACAGCTACCCACTAATTGCTAGAATACAAGAAAGCCTAACTACAATGCTAGCTCTCTCTGTATATGCTCTCACTCTCTCTACAACTGTTTTCTGTGTATCTGAATGAATTATGTTATGAATGAGATTGAAGAAGCCCCTCTTTATATAGGCAGCTTTACGGGCTTTGGGCTAGGCTAAGCCCAACCCTACTTTCCATCTTTGCTTGAGATTTTCAAGATATCCTCAATCTTCTTGATTGCCTTTCCTCCAATAGAAGATCCACCATGATCGTATCTTTGATTCTGATAGACTTTCCTTTTCTGCAGAAGATTGCAATCCCTAATTGATTCTTCTTGAATGATCTCCAAAGATATAGTCTTATCCCAAATCTGATAAGCCCATTTACACCCTACACCTTGGCCCAAGTCTTTCATTTGCATCCTGCTCCAACCCTTGCCCAACTATAGAATTCTGGCCCAGCTTTGCCTCACTGTATTTGAACTAGAAGACTCTTCTCCCATGTCGCAGGTATGTCACGGAGACCCAATGCTTTGGGCTGGCCAGGCCCGTGCTTTGTCTCTAATCCCCTTGCGCCATGCTGCATGACTCTCCTAAGTCCAAGTGTGCCTCTGCTCAAGCCCACATTCTCTATGTCTGTGCCTGGTTGAATGCTTCATGCCTTAGACAAGCCCAATCCGTGTAAGTGCCTCAAATGCCCACTTCATCTCAATGCCTTAGTTTTTATGTCAAGCCCCATACTTGACCTCGCCTAGTGTTCATGCCCAAGACAGAATCGTGCCCCTCAAGCACGCCTTCGCCTCTACACCCAACACTAGGGCATGAAAATCTCTTAAGGGTCTAACAGTAGGCCACTATCCTACCATCGAAAGTTGATAGGGCAGAAATTTGAATGATGCGTCGCCAGCACAAGGGCCATGCGATCCGTCGAGTTATCATGAATCATCGAAGCGACGAGCAAAGCCCGCGTCGACCTTTTATCTAATAAATGCATCCCTTCCAGAAGTTGGGGTTTGTTGCACGTATTAGCTCTAGAATTACTACGGTTATCCGAGTAGCAGATACCATCAAACAAACTATAACTGATTTAATGAGCCATTCGCAGTTTCACCGTCTGAATTAGTTCATACTTACACATGCATGGCTTAATCTTTGAGACAAGCATATGACTACTGGCAGGATCAACCAGGTAGCATCTTTTTGCCGCCGGCACCGTATGAGCGAGGACAATTACTATCCTCCCGTCAATACAGGGCACATCAGGCTTTCGTAAGGGACAAATTGATTCGGGCAAAAAGGGAC
>JAUIZM010000053.1:20000-25000 GCA_030848705.1 Heracleum sosnowskyi | reverse complement strand
TAACTATTCCGTGACCAGACATCTGACTCCTATCGCCTCCACGTGTTCTTCAAAAACCTTAGCTGGTAAACTCTTCGTGAAAGGATCAGCACGGTTGTCCTTTGATGCTATATCAGTCACAATAATATCTCCTCGCTTAACGAACTGTCGTATGAGGTGATACTTACGCTCAATGTGTTTTGCTGCCTTATGTTCTCGTGGTTCCTTTGTATTTGCAACAGCACCAGTATTATCACAATAAATTGTGATTTGCCGTGGCAAATTAGGAACTACATTCAAATCCAGCAGGAAATTCCGGAACCATATAGCCTCCTTGGCTGCCTCAGAGGCTGCCACATATTCAGCTTCCATGGTTGAGTCTGCGATGCATTTCTGCTTCACACTCCTCCATATTACAGCTCCACCTCCTAAAGTAAAAACACACCCCGAGGTTGACTTCCTCTTATCCCTATCTGTCTGGAAATCTGAATCGGTATATCCTACAGGAAACATGTCTGAAGCCTTGTAAATTAACATATACTTCTTAGTCCTTCGCAGGTACTTAAGTATCGTTTTTACTGCACTCCAATGCTCCTGACCTGGATTGGACTGATATCTACTGACCATGCCTACGGCAAAGCAAATATCAGGTCTCGTGCATAACATGACATACATTAAGCTTCCACATGCTGAAGCATAAGGAACTGCTTTCATGTTCTCTATCTCCTTAGGTGTTTTAGGACACTGCTCCTTTGATAGAGAGACTCCATTTCTAAAAGGTAAATTACCCTTCTTAGAGTCCTGCATGTTAAAACGAGCCAATACCTCATCAATGTACGGTTCTTGAGATAAAGCCAACGTTCTTTTCTTGCGATCTCTTATAACTTTGATCCCAAGAATGTATGCGGCTTCACCTAAGTCTTTCATTTCAAATTGTTTGAACAACCATGCCTTAATAGATGACAACATCTCTACATTGTTTCCAATGAGCAAAATGTCATCTACATATAGTACTAGAAAAACCACTGCATTTCCTTCACTTTTCCTATACACACATGCTTCGCTTGGAGTCTGATCATAACCATTTGTCTGGACGGCCTGATCAAAACGAATGTTCCACTCCCTGGAAGCTTGTTTCAGTCCATAAATGGACTTCTTAAGCTTACACACTAGATGCTCTTGGCCCTCTTTGATGAATCCCTCTGGTTGCTGCATATGGATGTTTTCATCAAGACTTCCATTTAGGAAAGCTGTCTTGACATCCATTTGCCAAATCTCATAATCGAGATGAGCTGCTATAGATAAAAGAATCCGGATTGACTTAAGCATGACTACCGGAGAAAAGGTTTCCTCATAATCAATTCCTTGTTTCTGAGTATACCCTTTCGCAACAAGTCTTGCTTTCCAGGCTTTCACCTTTTTGTCAGATCCTCTTTTTCTTTTGTAGATCCACTTGCATCCAATGGGTTTTACACCATTGGGTGGTTCCACGAGATCCCAGACTTGATTGGAATACATAGATTCCATCTCAGATTGCATAGCCTTTTGCCAAAGATCTGCATCCTTATCTTGCATTGCTTCTTCGTATGTCCTGGGATCCTCATCATGTTCACCCGAGACTAAGTCCGAAGACTCTCCCAAAAACATGAACCTCTCAGGTTGTTTAACAACCCTCCCACTACGACGAAGCATTGGAGTGGTATTAGTGATAGGTTGTTCATTTACTTGTGGTTGTTCTACTTGTATCGGTGGCATATTAGAATTATCTTGTCCTCCCACTAGTTCTTCTAAAACAACAGTACTCATGGGTTTGTGATTCATTGTATAGTCTTCCTCTAAGAATCTAGCATTGGTGCTTACAATGATATCCCGATCCTTAGGACTATAAAACAAATACCCTTTTGTTCCCTTGGGATAACCCACAAACAGCCTTACTTCTGTACGAGAATCTAACTTAGTCACGTTCTTGTTCAGCACATGTGCTGGACAACCCCAAATCCGAATGTGTTTCAAACTAGGTTTGGTACTAGTCCACAATTCTTTTGGAGTTTTTGGAACTGACTTAGAAGGTACCAAGTTTAGAAGATAAGCCGCTGTTTCTAGAGCATGTCCCCAAAACGACTTGGGTAAATTCGAATAACTCATCATCGATCTAACACTCTCTAAAAGAGTCCGGTTCCTTCTTTCTGCTACACCATTCTGCTGAGGTGTGCCAGGTGCAGTCAACTGGGATGAAATCCCATGTTCTGATAAATATTCTCTAAATTCTCCAAGCAGGTATTCGCCCCCACGATCTGATCGTAGTGACTTGATACATTTTCCTGAATGTCGCTTCTCCGCACTTGCTTTGTACTCTTTGAATTTTTCAAAGCACTCAGACTTGCGGTGCAACAGATAAATGTATCCATATCTCGAATAATCATCAATGAAAGTGACAAAATATTCATACCCACCTCTCGCTTGGATATTCATAGGTCCACATAAATCAGTATGAACCAATTCTAACACATCTTTGGCTCTATTTCCTTTTGCCTTAAAAGGTCTACTGGTCATTTTTCCTTCCAAGCAAGATTCACAGACTGGAAATGGCTCCACTGCCAACGAGCCTAAAGGCCCATCTACTACCAATCTTTGAATCCTCCTCAAGTTAATATGACCTAATCTCAAGTGCCAAAGATATGTTTGGTTCAATCCAGAAGGTTCCTTTCTTTTACTAGAGGTAGAAAATGTATTATTAATTTCACTTGGTTGCAGCATTGGTTCTATAGGATCAATAATATATAAATTGTCTTTCAATGTACCAGAACATATAACTCGTTTATTCATCATAATGGAAACATTACGATCCAAACAAACATTATAACCATCCATAGCAAGTTTAGAAACCGAAATTAAATTCCTTCTAAATGAAGGTACATAAAGACAATTATTCAAAACCAAAATCCTATCATAACCAAAAGATAAAGAAATAACTCCAACTGCAACCACTGCTACTTTCGTAGCATCTCCCATGAACACATATATCTCGCCATCTCTAAGCAGCCTGGTTTTCTGGAACCCCTGCATGGAATTACAAACATGATCAGTGGCTCCTGTGTCTACACACCAAGTGCTCGTAGACATAGCCGCTATATATGTTTCCGTAACAAGAGAAAGAGACATACCAGTATTGTTCTTCTTAGAAAGAGGACAATCCTTTTTCCAGTGACCCGACTGCTTGCACTTGAAGCACTTGCCCTTAGGCTTCTTCACTGAATTCTGAACTCCCAATGGTTTCACAACTTTCTGTGTCTGAACCTTCTTCTTCTTCTTTCCTTTCGGCTTTGAAGAAGAAACTTTCTCAGCCACATTTACCTGAACATGCTGCTGAAATAATGATTCCGCTGCCTGAAGCTCTGTCAGAAGTTCCGCAAGACTATACAACTTCTTGTTCATGTTGTAATTCAAGCGAAACGGCTCAAAGCTTTTGGGCAAACTCATAAGTATGATATCGACCTGCGTTTCCGCATCAATATCAGCACCAAGGACCTCTAGTTCATTTATATGAGACATCATCAGAAGAACATGGTCCCTTACAGGTGTTTTTTCAGCCATCTGAGTGTTCATTAGAGACTTCATTGCTACTTGCCTAGCAGCCCTATTCTGATCTCCGAAAAGCTCCTTGAGATTAAAGAGCATATCTGCAGCAGTGGTCATGGCCTGATGCTGATGTTGCAAAACACCCGACATTGCTGCCAGAATGTAACATCGCGACATCTCATCTGCCTTAGTCCACTTCTTAAAATACTCTTTTTCCTCATCCGGAGCATCGGCAGCAGGCTGGTCCGGTTGGGGTTCAACAGTACAAAATTTGAACTCTTCAGCAGTCAACACTATGTCCAAATTGCGTTTCCATTCAATATAGTTAGGTCCGGTAAGTTTGTTATCCTTAAGTATGGTGAAAAGTGGATTAAAGCCCATTCTATCCTGAGAATCATGCATATAACACTTAATCAGAAAATTGCATATATCTTAAAACCTATTGGTTTCCTCTAACAATTAATTAAAATTAATGCACTAATATTTAAATTCCATAAATATCTGGTACGCCATGATGGATGACATATATACCATTTAAATTTAAATATTACTTCGGTCCTACTACTAAATAATACGCCACGTTAGGGTGGACTATATATTATCTTTCATAGCTAAGTGTATACCATTATTTAGATCTTAAGTTGCCTTTAGTCAGACCCATCCGTTCGATGTATCAATGGATAAATCCCAGGTGTTTTCGGTGAAGTCACAGACGGACTCGCTTAAGAACACAACTCCGTAGACAGAAATATCCATTATCAACATCAATCAAGGAATGTCCAACTTTTTTCTCGAATTCTATGAAACTTGGTTTGTCACGATGGGGTGAGCTTACCTTTCAATATTCGTGATTAACTTAAGAAGATTGTCCTAGTAATATCCTTAACACTACCCAGACGTCATAAATCATACGCCACGATGGGTGACATATATCCAATTCATAATCGTCCTAGTGTTAAATTACATACAACCAATAATGGATGACCATGGGATCTAATATCAAATTAATTCCCTCTCCCACTTAGTATTTTACTTTGAGGATTTTTTTATATCTACATGCATCGTCCTATGTTAATTCTTCGAGGTCCACATGTTATCATAATAACAAGACAAAGAACACATAACATAGTAGAACATGGCATGACGATCAACATAATTAAAGCATAACATATAACCCTATGTCCATGTCGTTCTAGCATACTAAGGTTAGTATTGCATGGCATGATAATCACGTAAGGCATATAAAATTGCAATAATTAAAATAAATAGCAGAAATTATGTAAAACATAATAAAACACATCCACTATTATGGCCCCAGAAAATTAGCTTCGAATTCCTTCGTTGAAAATTTCCCGAAATCTTCAGGAGCCCGTTTGGAGGCCTAAACAGCGTCAGAATGGGTCGAAAAATCGGGGAATGGTTCTTTAGATACATTCCAGCCT
>JAUIZM010000048.1:710000-722500 GCA_030848705.1 Heracleum sosnowskyi | reverse complement strand
CTAAACCCTAAACCCTAAACCCTAAACCCTAAACCCTAAACCCTAAACCCTAAACCCTAAACCCTAAACCCTAAACCCTAAACCCTAAACCCTAAACCCTAAACCCTAAACCCTAAACCCTAAACCCTAAACCCTAAACCCTAAACCCTAAACCCTAAACCCTAAACCCTAAACCCTAAACCCTAAACCCTAAACCCTAAACCCTAAACCCTAAACCCTAAACCCTAAACCCTAAACCCTAAACCCTAAACCCTAAACCCTAAACCCTAAACCCTAAACCCTAAACCCTAAACCCTAAACCCTAAACCCTAAACCCTAAACCCTAAACCCTAAACCCTAAACCCTAAACCCTAAACCCTAAACCCTAAACCCTAAACCCTAAACCCTAAACCCTAAACCCTAAACCCTAAACCCTAAACCCTAAACCCTAAACCCTAAACCCTAAACCCTAAACCCTAAACCCTAAACCCTAAACCCTAAACCCTAAACCCTAAACCCTAAACCCTAAACCCTAAACCCTAAACCCTAAACCCTAAACCCTAAACCCTAAACCCTAAACCCTAAACCCTAAACCCTAAACCCTAAACCCTAAACCCTAAACCCTAAACCCTAAACCCTAAACCCTAAACCCTAAACCCTAAACCCTAAACCCTAAACCCTAAACCCTAAACCCTAAACCCTAAACCCTAAACCCTAAACCCTAAACCCTAAACCCTAAACCCTAAACCCTAAACCCTAAACCCTAAACCCTAAACCCTAAACCCTAAACCCTAAACCCTAAACCCTAAACCCTAAACCCTAAACCCTAAACCCTAAACCCTAAACCCTAAACCCTAAACCCTAAACCCTAAACCCTAAACCCTAAACCCTAAACCCTAAACCCTAAACCCTAAACCCTAAACCCTAAACCCTAAACCCTAAACCCTAAACCCTAAACCCTAAACCCTAAACCCTAAACCCTAAACCCTAAACCCTAAACCCTAAACCCTAAACCCTAAACCCTAAACCCTAAACCCTAAACCCTAAACCCTAAACCCTAAACCCTAAACCCTAAACCCTAAACCCTAAACCCTAAACCCTAAACCCTAAACCCTAAACCCTAAACCCTAAACCCTAAACCCTAAACCCTAAACCCTAAACCCTAAACCCTAAACCCTAAACCCTAAACCCTAAACCCTAAACCCTAAACCCTAAACCCTAAACCCTAAACCCTAAACCCTAAACCCTAAACCCTAAACCCTAAACCCTAAACCCTAAACCCTAAACCCTAAACCCTAAACCCTAAACCCTAAACCCTAAACCCTAAACCCTAAACCCTAAACCCTAAACCCTAAACCCTAAACCCTAAACCCTAAACCCTAAACCCTAAACCCTAAACCCTAAACCCTAAACCCTAAACCCTAAACCCTAAACCCTAAACCCTAAACCCTAAACCCTAAACCCTAAACCCTAAACCCTAAACCCTAAACCCTAAACCCTAAACCCTAAACCCTAAACCCTAAACCCTAAACCCTAAACCCTAAACCCTAAACCCTAAACCCTAAACCCTAAACCCTAAACCCTAAACCCTAAACCCTAAACCCTAAACCCTAAACCCTAAACCCTAAACCCTAAACCCTAAACCCTAAACCCTAAACCCTAAACCCTAAACCCTAAACCCTAAACCCTAAACCCTAAACCCTAAACCCTAAACCCTAAACCCTAAACCCTAAACCCTAAACCCTAAACCCTAAACCCTAAACCCTAAACCCTAAACCCTAAACCCTAAACCCTAAACCCTAAACCCTAAACCCTAAACCCTAAACCCTAAACCCTAAACCCTAAACCCTAAACCCTAAACCCTAAACCCTAAACCCTAAACCCTAAACCCTAAACCCTAAACCCTAAACCCTAAACCCTAAACCCTAAACCCTAAACCCTAAACCCTAAACCCTAAACCCTAAACCCTAAACCCTAAACCCTAAACCCTAAACCCTAAACCCTAAACCCTAAACCCTAAACCCTAAACCCTAAACCCTAAACCCTAAACCCTAAACCCTAAACCCTAAACCCTAAACCCTAAACCCTAAACCCTAAACCCTAAACCCTAAACCCTAAACCCTAAACCCTAAACCCTAAACCCTAAACCCTAAACCCTAAACCCTAAACCCTAAACCCTAAACCCTAAACCCTAAACCCTAAACCCTAAACCCTAAACCCTAAACCCTAAACCCTAAACCCTAAACCCTAAACCCTAAACCCTAAACCCTAAACCCTAAACCCTAAACCCTAAACCCTAAACCCTAAACCCTAAACCCTAAACCCTAAACCCTAAACCCTAAACCCTAAACCCTAAACCCTAAACCCTAAACCCTAAACCCTAAACCCTAAACCCTAAACCCTAAACCCTAAACCCTAAACCCTAAACCCTAAACCCTAAACCCTAAACCCTAAACCCTAAACCCTAAACCCTAAACCCTAAACCCTAAACCCTAAACCCTAAACCCTAAACCCTAAACCCTAAACCCTAAACCCTAAACCCTAAACCCTAAACCCTAAACCCTAAACCCTAAACCCTAAACCCTAAACCCTAAACCCTAAACCCTAAACCCTAAACCCTAAACCCTAAACCCTAAACCCTAAACCCTAAACCCTAAACCCTAAACCCTAAACCCTAAACCCTAAACCCTAAACCCTAAACCCTAAACCCTAAACCCTAAACCCTAAACCCTAAACCCTAAACCCTAAACCCTAAACCCTAAACCCTAAACCCTAAACCCTAAACCCTAAACCCTAAACCCTAAACCCTAAACCCTAAACCCTAAACCCTAAACCCTAAACCCTAAACCCTAAACCCTAAACCCTAAACCCTAAACCCTAAACCCTAAACCCTAAACCCTAAACCCTAAACCCTAAACCCTAAACCCTAAACCCTAAACCCTAAACCCTAAACCCTAAACCCTAAACCCTAAACCCTAAACCCTAAACCCTAAACCCTAAACCCTAAACCCTAAACCCTAAACCCTAAACCCTAAACCCTAAACCCTAAACCCTAAACCCTAAACCCTAAACCCTAAACCCTAAACCCTAAACCCTAAACCCTAAACCCTAAACCCTAAACCCTAAACCCTAAACCCTAAACCCTAAACCCTAAACCCTAAACCCTAAACCCTAAACCCTAAACCCTAAACCCTAAACCCTAAACCCTAAACCCTAAACCCTAAACCCTAAACCCTAAACCCTAAACCCTAAACCCTAAACCCTAAACCCTAAACCCTAAACCCTAAACCCTAAACCCTAAACCCTAAACCCTAAACCCTAAACCCTAAACCCTAAACCCTAAACCCTAAACCCTAAACCCTAAACCCTAAACCCTAAACCCTAAACCCTAAACCCTAAACCCTAAACCCTAAACCCTAAACCCTAAACCCTAAACCCTAAACCCTAAACCCTAAACCCTAAACCCTAAACCCTAAACCCTAAACCCTAAACCCTAAACCCTAAACCCTAAACCCTAAACCCTAAACCCTAAACCCTAAACCCTAAACCCTAAACCCTAAACCCTAAACCCTAAACCCTAAACCCTAAACCCTAAACCCTAAACCCTAAACCCTAAACCCTAAACCCTAAACCCTAAACCCTAAACCCTAAACCCTAAACCCTAAACCCTAAACCCTAAACCCTAAACCCTAAACCCTAAACCCTAAACCCTAAACCCTAAACCCTAAACCCTAAACCCTAAACCCTAAACCCTAAACCCTAAACCCTAAACCCTAAACCCTAAACCCTAAACCCTAAACCCTAAACCCTAAACCCTAAACCCTAAACCCTAAACCCTAAACCCTAAACCCTAAACCCTAAACCCTAAACCCTAAACCCTAAACCCTAAACCCTAAACCCTAAACCCTAAACCCTAAACCCTAAACCCTAAACCCTAAACCCTAAACCCTAAACCCTAAACCCTAAACCCTAAACCCTAAACCCTAAACCCTAAACCCTAAACCCTAAACCCTAAACCCTAAACCCTAAACCCTAAACCCTAAACCCTAAACCCTAAACCCTAAACCCTAAACCCTAAACCCTAAACCCTAAACCCTAAACCCTAAACCCTAAACCCTAAACCCTAAACCCTAAACCCTAAACCCTAAACCCTAAACCCTAAACCCTAAACCCTAAACCCTAAACCCTAAACCCTAAACCCTAAACCCTAAACCCTAAACCCTAAACCCTAAACCCTAAACCCTAAACCCTAAACCCTAAACCCTAAACCCTAAACCCTAAACCCTAAACCCTAAACCCTAAACCCTAAACCCTAAACCCTAAACCCTAAACCCTAAACCCTAAACCCTAAACCCTAAACCCTAAACCCTAAACCCTAAACCCTAAACCCTAAACCCTAAACCCTAAACCCTAAACCCTAAACCCTAAACCCTAAACCCTAAACCCTAAACCCTAAACCCTAAACCCTAAACCCTAAACCCTAAACCCTAAACCCTAAACCCTAAACCCTAAACCCTAAACCCTAAACCCTAAACCCTAAACCCTAAACCCTAAACCCTAAACCCTAAACCCTAAACCCTAAACCCTAAACCCTAAACCCTAAACCCTAAACCCTAAACCCTAAACCCTAAACCCTAAACCCTAAACCCTAAACCCTAAACCCTAAACCCTAAACCCTAAACCCTAAACCCTAAACCCTAAACCCTAAACCCTAAACCCTAAACCCTAAACCCTAAACCCTAAACCCTAAACCCTAAACCCTAAACCCTAAACCCTAAACCCTAAACCCTAAACCCTAAACCCTAAACCCTAAACCCTAAACCCTAAACCCTAAACCCTAAACCCTAAACCCTAAACCCTAAACCCTAAACCCTAAACCCTAAACCCTAAACCCTAAACCCTAAACCCTAAACCCTAAACCCTAAACCCTAAACCCTAAACCCTAAACCCTAAACCCTAAACCCTAAACCCTAAACCCTAAACCCTAAACCCTAAACCCTAAACCCTAAACCCTAAACCCTAAACCCTAAACCCTAAACCCTAAACCCTAAACCCTAAACCCTAAACCCTAAACCCTAAACCCTAAACCCTAAACCCTAAACCCTAAACCCTAAACCCTAAACCCTAAACCCTAAACCCTAAACCCTAAACCCTAAACCCTAAACCCTAAACCCTAAACCCTAAACCCTAAACCCTAAACCCTAAACCCTAAACCCTAAACCCTAAACCCTAAACCCTAAACCCTAAACCCTAAACCCTAAACCCTAAACCCTAAACCCTAAACCCTAAACCCTAAACCCTAAACCCTAAACCCTAAACCCTAAACCCTAAACCCTAAACCCTAAACCCTAAACCCTAAACCCTAAACCCTAAACCCTAAACCCTAAACCCTAAACCCTAAACCCTAAACCCTAAACCCTAAACCCTAAACCCTAAACCCTAAACCCTAAACCCTAAACCCTAAACCCTAAACCCTAAACCCTAAACCCTAAACCCTAAACCCTAAACCCTAAACCCTAAACCCTAAACCCTAAACCCTAAACCCTAAACCCTAAACCCTAAACCCTAAACCCTAAACCCTAAACCCTAAACCCTAAACCCTAAACCCTAAACCCTAAACCCTAAACCCTAAACCCTAAACCCTAAACCCTAAACCCTAAACCCTAAACCCTAAACCCTAAACCCTAAACCCTAAACCCTAAACCCTAAACCCTAAACCCTAAACCCTAAACCCTAAACCCTAAACCCTAAACCCTAAACCCTAAACCCTAAACCCTAAACCCTAAACCCTAAACCCTAAACCCTAAACCCTAAACCCTAAACCCTAAACCCTAAACCCTAAACCCTAAACCCTAAACCCTAAACCCTAAACCCTAAACCCTAAACCCTAAACCCTAAACCCTAAACCCTAAACCCTAAACCCTAAACCCTAAACCCTAAACCCTAAACCCTAAACCCTAAACCCTAAACCCTAAACCCTAAACCCTAAACCCTAAACCCTAAACCCTAAACCCTAAACCCTAAACCCTAAACCCTAAACCCTAAACCCTAAACCCTAAACCCTAAACCCTAAACCCTAAACCCTAAACCCTAAACCCTAAACCCTAAACCCTAAACCCTAAACCCTAAACCCTAAACCCTAAACCCTAAACCCTAAACCCTAAACCCTAAACCCTAAACCCTAAACCCTAAACCCTAAACCCTAAACCCTAAACCCTAAACCCTAAACCCTAAACCCTAAACCCTAAACCCTAAACCCTAAACCCTAAACCCTAAACCCTAAACCCTAAACCCTAAACCCTAAACCCTAAACCCTAAACCCTAAACCCTAAACCCTAAACCCTAAACCCTAAACCCTAAACCCTAAACCCTAAACCCTAAACCCTAAACCCTAAACCCTAAACCCTAAACCCTAAACCCTAAACCCTAAACCCTAAACCCTAAACCCTAAACCCTAAACCCTAAACCCTAAACCCTAAACCCTAAACCCTAAACCCTAAACCCTAAACCCTAAACCCTAAACCCTAAACCCTAAACCCTAAACCCTAAACCCTAAACCCTAAACCCTAAACCCTAAACCCTAAACCCTAAACCCTAAACCCTAAACCCTAAACCCTAAACCCTAAACCCTAAACCCTAAACCCTAAACCCTAAACCCTAAACCCTAAACCCTAAACCCTAAACCCTAAACCCTAAACCCTAAACCCTAAACCCTAAACCCTAAACCCTAAACCCTAAACCCTAAACCCTAAACCCTAAACCCTAAACCCTAAACCCTAAACCCTAAACCCTAAACCCTAAACCCTAAACCCTAAACCCTAAACCCTAAACCCTAAACCCTAAACCCTAAACCCTAAACCCTAAACCCTAAACCCTAAACCCTAAACCCTAAACCCTAAACCCTAAACCCTAAACCCTAAACCCTAAACCCTAAACCCTAAACCCTAAACCCTAAACCCTAAACCCTAAACCCTAAACCCTAAACCCTAAACCCTAAACCCTAAACCCTAAACCCTAAACCCTAAACCCTAAACCCTAAACCCTAAACCCTAAACCCTAAACCCTAAACCCTAAACCCTAAACCCTAAACCCTAAACCCTAAACCCTAAACCCTAAACCCTAAACCCTAAACCCTAAACCCTAAACCCTAAACCCTAAACCCTAAACCCTAAACCCTAAACCCTAAACCCTAAACCCTAAACCCTAAACCCTAAACCCTAAACCCTAAACCCTAAACCCTAAACCCTAAACCCTAAACCCTAAACCCTAAACCCTAAACCCTAAACCCTAAACCCTAAACCCTAAACCCTAAACCCTAAACCCTAAACCCTAAACCCTAAACCCTAAACCCTAAACCCTAAACCCTAAACCCTAAACCCTGTCGAAGACCCTTTTCACCAGGAAAAAAACCATGAGCCTCACCATTGACAATGATCGAATAATAAGGAGAAGAAACACATTCCTTAATCCAACTCACCATTCTATCCGGAAAACCAAATAACTGAAGAGCTGAAAAGAGAAAATCCCAACTCACACTATCATATACGTATTTTGGGAATTCGACAGGAATTTCGTGGTTTTTTCAAATCAGTGATTGGTAATGGCTTTAATACCTTTTTTTGGACTGATTGGTGGATTGATGAGGGTCCTTTATGCACCAGGGTTTCGGACAGAGATATTGCGAGGATGGGTTCAAACTTAAGTGCCAAGGTTTCTGAATTTGTAGTTGACAATCATGTGGTGTTTCCGGAGGATTTGTTTCGAGTGTGGCCAGAACTTATTGGTAGGGTGATGAGTGTTGTGTATAGTAGGGAGGATAAAAGTTTGTGGGTTTCTAGAGATGGGAAGTGTTCTGCTTTTAAATCGAACCTGGCTTGGACTGATTTTCGGCAAGCTCAAGAGATAGTTAATTGGCATAGGTTGGTTTGGTATTCAAATTCCATTCCTAAACATTCTTTCATTTTATGGTTGGCAATCCGGAATAGGCTTTTGACTCAAGATCGAATGCAAAACTGGATGGGGGTTGATAATGCTTTGTGTGCCTTTTGTAACCAGCAAAGAGATTCTGTAAATCACTTGTTTTTTTCTTGCTCTTTTGCTCAGGAAGTCAAAGATTATTTCAGGGGGATAGGGGTTTTCATTCCGAGTCAGTTAGAGTGGTTTGGGATTGTGGAGTTTGCTTCAGCAAATTGGAAGTCCAAATCTTTAGTGAATGTGATTAATAAGCTAGTTCTGGGGAGTATGGTGTATCACATTTGGCAAGAGAGGAACTTAAGGATTTTTCAAAACCAGCATCGGTCTTCTAATCAGGTGTCCAAATGCATTGAGGAAGCTGTTAGGCTTAAAATTCTGGGATTGAAAATTAGAAATAAGAGTAGTGTTCGTTCGACTCTTCGAGTCTGGAATATTGAGTGGGGCTGCCTTCAATCCAAATAGTTTTTTTTGTGTGGGTTCTATATGTGGGTTGTAGTCTTTATTTGTCGCTGTTGGTGGATTATTTGGGATCCGGGAATTGTTTTACAGTTGAGATGGGGAACTAAACGTTGTTTGATTTTGGGGATCAAGGTTTGTCTGGTACGGGGTTTTCTAAGGTGTTGTGTTCGTTTTGCTGTCTGGGTGTGGGTCGAGAGGTTGTGGAAGAGGAGCTGGAATAGTTTGCAGCATTTTAGCTTTAAGGCTGGGAGTTCTTTTGGGAATTCTTTTGTGATCAGTTTCGAGGTTTTGGTCGTTTGTGGTCATCTGGTTAGGGACGTGGTTGCTTGGTATCATTCTGGTATAGAGGAGGGGATTTTTTTGGTGGATTTTGTGATGTATTTGTGGTTTTGTTATTTTTTCTTTTTCTTGTTTTTAGTTTGGCTGATTCCTTGGAGTGTGTTCCTTAGGAATGATTTTGAGACCTGAGTTTTTTCTCGGGTTTTTGTACATAGTTTGTTGTTTATAAAATTTTTTACGAGGTGCTGTCCTCATTTACCAAAAAAAAAAAAAAAAAACCCTAAACCCTAAACCCTAAACCCTAAACCCTAAACCCTAAACCCTAAACCCTAAACCCTAAACCCTAAACCCTAAACCCTAAACCCTAAACCCTAAACCCTAAACCCTAAACCCTAAACCCTAAACCCTAAACCCTAAACCCTAAACCCTAAACCCTAAACCCTAAACCCTAAACCCTAAACCCTAAACCCTAAACCCTAAACCCTAAACCCTAAACCCTAAACCCTAAACCCTAAACCCTAAACCCTAAACCCTAAACCCTAAACCCTAAACCCTAAACCCTAAACCCTAAACCCTAAACCCTAAACCCTAAACCCTAAACCCTAAACCCTAAACCCTAAACCCTAAACCCTAAACCCTAAACCCTAAACCCTAAACCCTAAACCCTAAACCCTAAACCCTAAACCCTAAACCCTAAACCCTAAACCCTAAACCCTAAACCCTAAACCCTAAACCCTAAACCCTAAACCCTAAACCCTAAACCCTAAACCCTAAACCCTAAACCCTAAACCCTAAACCCTAAACCCTAAACCCTAAACCCTAAACCCTAAACCCTAAACCCTAAACCCTAAACCCTAAACCCTAAACCCTAAACCCTAAACCCTAAACCCTAAACCCTAAACCCTAAACCCTAAACCCTAAACCCTAAACCCTAAACCCTAAACCCTAAACCCTAAACCCTAAACCCTAAACCCTAAACCCTAAACCCTAAACCCTAAACCCTAAACCCTAAACCCTAAACCCTAAACCCTAAACCCTAAACCCTAAACCCTAAACCCTAAACCCTAAACCCTAAACCCTAAACCCTAAACCCTAAACCCTAAACCCTAAACCCTAAACCCTAAACCCTAAACCCTAAACCCTAAACCCTAAACCCTAAACCCTAAACCCTAAACCCTAAACCCTAAACCCTAAACCCTAAACCCTAAACCCTAAACCCTAAACCCTAAACCCTAAACCCTAAACCCTAAACCCTAAACCCTAAACCCTAAACCCTAAACCCTAAACCCTAAACCCTAAACCCTAAACCCTAAACCCTAAACCCTAAACCCTAAACCCTAAACCCTAAACCCTAAACCCTAAACCCTAAACCCTAAACCCTAAACCCTAAACCCTAAACCCTAAACCCTAAACCCTAAACCCTAAACCCTAAACCCTAAACCCTAAACCCTAAACCCTAAACCCTAAACCCTAAACCCTAAACCCTAAACCCTAAACCCTAAACCCTAAACCCTAAACCCTAAACCCTAAACCCTAAACCCTAAACCCTAAACCCTAAACCCTAAACCCTAAACCCTAAACCCTAAACCCTAAACCCTAAACCCTAAACCCTAAACCCTAAACCCTAAACCCTAAACCCTAAACCCTAAACCCTAAACCCTAAACCCTAAACCCTAAACCCTAAACCCTAAACCCTAAACCCTAAACCCTAAACCCTAAACCCTAAACCCTAAACCCTAAACCCTAAACCCTAAACCCTAAACCCTAAACCCTAAACCCTAAAGCTTTAAGGCTGGGAGTTCTTTTGGGAATTCTTTTGTGATCAGTTTCGAGGTTTTGGTCGTTTGTGGTCATCTGGTTAGGGACGTGGTTGCTTGGTATCATTCTGGTATAGAGGAGGGGATTTTTTTGGTGGATTTTGTGATGTATTTGTGGTTTTGTTATTTTTTCTTTTTCTTGTTTTTAGTTTGGCTGATTCCTTGGAGTGTGTTCCTTAGGAATGATTTTGAGACCTGAGTTTTTTCTCGGGTTTTTGTACATAGTTTGTTGTTTATAAAATTTTTTACGAGGTGCTGTCCTCATTTACCAAAAAAAAAAAAAAAAAACCCTAAACCCTAAACCCTAAACCCTAAACCCTAAACCCTAAACCCTAAACCCTAAACCCTAAACCCTAAACCCTAAACCCTAAACCCTAAACCCTAAACCCTAAACCCTAAACCCTAAACCCTAAACCCTAAACCCTAAACCCTAAACCCTAAACCCTAAACCCTAAACCCTAAACCCTAAACCCTAAACCCTAAACCCTAAACCCTAAACCCTAAACCCTAAACCCTAAACCCTAAACCCTAAACCCTAAACCCTAAACCCTAAACCCTAAACCCTAAACCCTAAACCCTAAACCCTAAACCCTAAACCCTAAACCCTAAACCCTAAACCCTAAACCCTAAACCCTAAACCCTAAACCCTAAACCCTAAACCCTAAACCCTAAACCCTAAACCCTAAACCCTAAACCCTAAACCCTAAACCCTAAACCCTAAACCCTAAACCCTAAACCCTAAACCCTAAACCCTAAACCCTAAACCCTAAACCCTAAACCCTAAACCCTAAACCCTAAACCCTAAACCCTAAACCCTAAACCCTAAACCCTAAACCCTAAACCCTAAACCCTAAACCCTAAACCCTAAACCCTAAACCCTAAACCCTAAACCCTAAACCCTAAACCCTAAACCCTAAACCCTAAACCCTAAACCCTAAACCCTAAACCCTAAACCCTAAACCCTAAACCCTAAACCCTAAACCCTAAACCCTAAACCCTAAACCCTAAACCCTAAACCCTAAACCCTAAACCCTAAACCCTAAACCCTAAACCCTAAACCCTAAACCCTAAACCCTAAACCCTAAACCCTAAACCCTAAACCCTAAACCCTAAACCCTAAACCCTAAACCCTAAACCCTAAACCCTAAACCCTAAACCCTAAACCCTAAACCCTAAACCCTAAACCCTAAACCCTAAACCCTAAACCCTAAACCCTAAACCCTAAACCCTAAACCCTAAACCCTAAACCCTAAACCCTAAACCCTAAACCCTAAACCCTAAACCCTAAACCCTAAACCCTAAACCCTAAACCCTAAACCCTAAACCCTAAACCCTAAACCCTAAACCCTAAACCCTAAACCCTAAACCCTAAACCCTAAACCCTAAACCCTAAACCCTAAACCCTAAACCCTAAACCCTAAACCCTAAACCCTAAACCCTAAACCCTAAACCCTAAACCCTAAACCCTAAACCCTAAACCCTAAACCCTAAACCCTAAACCCTAAACCCTAAACCCTAAACCCTAAACCCTAAACCCTAAACCCTAAACCCTAAACCCTAAACCCTAAACCCTAAACCCTAAACCCTAAACCCTAAACCCTAAACCCTAAACCCTAAACCCTAAACCCTAAACCCTAAACCCTAAACCCTAAACCCTAAACCCTAAACCCTAAACCCTAAACCCTAAACCCTAAACCCTAAACCCTAAACCCTAAACCCTAAACCCTAAACCCTAAACCCTAAACCCTAAACCCTAAACCCTAAACCCTAAACCCTAAACCCTAAACCCTAAACCCTAAACCCTAAACCCTAAACCCTAAACCCTAAACCCTAAACCCTAAACCCTAAACCCTAAACCCTAAACCCTAAACCCTAAACCCTAAACCCTAAACCCTAAACCCTAAACCCTAAACCCTAAACCCTAAACCCTAAACCCTAAACCCTAAACCCTAAACCCTAAACCCTAAACCCTAAACCCTAAACCCTAAACCC
>JAUIZM010000046.1:600000-769780 GCA_030848705.1 Heracleum sosnowskyi | reverse complement strand
AGATACTTCTGCAGCAACATTAGTATGGACAATGTTACAACTCATCAAAAATCCATCAGTAATGAGTAAAACATTAGTATGAGTAATGAGTAATGAGTATGGATAAGTTTAACATCACTTTGTTTGTCCGTTAGTTTTAGATGAAATTTGTACGCTTTAACTTACTCCTTCCTTTGGTTTGTGCAATGTGCAGGGCTTCCTTTTCTTGTACCTGTGACTGAAGTTTTTATCGATTCACTGAAAATGTTGTTGGTTGACCTTTTCTGTATGGAGTTCTTATGACATTTTTTCCCCTGATTGCAGAGAGGTCAGTCCTTGTCAGTTGGCTTTATACTCTTATGTATTTTCTGTACACTAATTGTCAATAGCTTGTTATCCCAGTCTCTGTTACCAACAATTGTTGAGCTTGCAGATGATAGACATTGGAGAATATGACTGGTAATTATTGAGTGCATACCTCTATTGGGTGCTTCGTATTCGTATTTGTTGGTAAAAGATTATCACTGAACTTTCTGATAAGTTTTTACAAGGGCTGCATGTTTTACACATTAAATTCATCAATAATTGTTCTTGTTGATTTTTTAATATTCTTTCATGCAAGTCATATTATATTCCTGTTCATACTTGTAATATGATTATTTTGAACCTTTAACGAGCATTTTGTGCAGGAGTTGACCACAAAAATAAGACAAGATCTTGAGGCTGATTTGGAGGCGAAGGTGAACCAAAAAGTGCAGCAGAACATGTCATTGATGTTGGAAAAGCTGCGTGAAGCTAATCCAGATCTTAATTTTGATATTGGACCCTTGAGTGCCACCCCAACAAGTGGTCAAGATGACAATAATACTCCTACGACTCAAGGCGGCACTGAATTTTAGCAATATAATTATGTAAATGTTCTTAATATCTGAACTTGGTCAGTTTGCACGTATAAGTTATCTACTTCATCCTACGTGCTTGGTGTTGGCACTTGCGTTTGAAGAATTTGTAATGAATATTTTAGGTATTTTGTTTTGTTGTTTGGACGTGCCTTCGGTTGGTATGTAGAATATTTGGTTGCATGGTTTTGGATGGATTTCTTTTATGTACGAAACTGTTCTGGCCAAAATTTTAATTAAAGCGTTGCATTTGTCTTTTCCTAATGTTGAATTTTTAAAAAAATGGTGTTGCATTAGTAAATATACTGTTGCATTACATGACAATTACTATTTAAAAAGCTAGTGCAAAGCGTTGCATTACTGAAGGCATGTGGACCCACTGCTGACGTGGCACGAGGCCCCCTACTGACGTGACACGTGGGACCCACTGCTGACGTGGCATGCAAGTGGGACCAGGTACTGACGTGGCCATTGAGTGGGCCCCATTGCTGACGTGGCATGCAAGTGGCCCTGTATTTAAGGCAACACTCATTGGTGTTGCATTTCCTTGATTTTGGTGTTGCAGTATACTTATAATGCAATACTTTCACGCCGTTGCAGTAGATGACCAAAAGTGTTGCATTACATATCAAAGGCCACGCCCGCGGATGCAACGCCCATTTCGTGTTGCATTTTTGAAAATGAAGCCGAATGCAACGCTTTTTTGGTCTACAGCCACATTAAAAAAGCGTTGCATATGAGAACTTATGGTGTGGTGCTACGAGCATGCACTTTACACCAAAACAAATTCAGGGGAAGATATTATGATCGTGTGCTTATACGTGGATGGTATGATTTTTACTGAAAACAACCCTGGTATGTTTGATGATTTTAAGAAAGTTATGACTAACGAATTTGAGATGACAGATATTGGTCAAATGTCGTACTTTCTTGGAGTTGAGGTGAAGCAAAGCAAAGACGGAATTTTTATGTCGCAGAAAAAGTATGCGGAGCAGACTTTAAAGAAATTCAGAATGGAGGAATGCAAGTCAGTGAGCACACCAGCAGATGCTAGCATAAAGCTTAGAGTTGATTCAACGAGGGAGTCGGTAAATCCGACATTGTTCAAAAGTTTGGTTGGAAGTCTGAGGTACCTAACTTTTACTCGTCCAGATATTATGTACGCAGTTGGACTAGTTAGTAGGTACATGGAGAAGCCGAAGCAAGATCACTTCATGGCAGCTAAAAGAATTTTGAGGTACATAAAAGGAACACTTGATCATGGTCTATTTTATACACACTCTCAGGATTCAAAATTAGTTGGCTACTCAGACAGTGATTATGGTGGTGATTTGGATGACGGGAAAAGCACTTATGGATATGCTTTTCATATCGGTTCGGGAATATTTTCATGGTCATCAAAGAAGCAGCAAACAGTTGCTCTCTCAACATGTGAGGCAGAATACATCACAGCAGCAACATGCGCATGTCAGGCTATGTGGCTAGGCTACATATTGAGCGAGTTAAATCTTGCCAAGGAAGATCCGGTTACTATTTACGTGGATAATAAATCTGCTAGTGAAAAGTAGGAAAATAGTAGGCAGTATACCCAGGAAATAGCAGTGCACCAGTTCTGCAGTGCACCAGCTCCACAGTTCTGCAGGCAGTATACCCAGGAAATAAGGTGGGCTATAATATTATCTACAAGGTGGTGCATGGTCAAATATGTGTGTTATTAATCAAGAAGCTGGCACTCTAGAATTCATGCAGCAAATGTCAAAGGAGTCCAGAAATTATGGTAGGTAGTAGTTGGAAGTTTGTAAACCATATGCAGAATACGTGTCCATTAGGAGTTGTAATCTAAAGTTCACACAGGACTAGTGATATAATATAAGGAATGGATAATTATAGCTGGGTATTAGAATGTCTAGAAAGAGTTTGCTAGAGTAAAATTTGAAGAGACAGAATGCATGGGAAATATATTATACAGCTGCAGCAACTCAATAGTTATTAGTCATAGTTTGTGAGCTGATAAAAGTCTAAGTCTGTAATAAATTGTATGATGCCAGCCATGATGTAATCTAATCAGAGTGAGCCTATAAATTGGCTATGATGCAAATCATTTGATAATACATCAAGTGAAGAAAAGAAAGCTATATCAGTTGTAGGAAAAAAAAAAGCCTAAGCTTATGTGAAACAAATAAAGTCTGTAGCCTTGAGTGATCAGTACTTGTATCAAATATAAAGCTGTAGCTTTATTTTTCAGTTAAAAAAATTGTTGTGTTTGTTTTATATCCACATTATTTATACAGTATATATATAATGTGTGTATTTGTGTTATATCAAGATCAAATAGAAGGCCCAAGCCCATTCACGTTTCCAACAAATATTTGATAATAAATCGAAATCAAATCGTACTCAAACTTCTTATAATGCTTTTCCTGGTAACAACACAACTCGATCTGATTCTAAAAATTTATAGTTCATGGAGATCTGATTGTTCAGAGATCTAATAGAGGATATACTGGTTATGGATCAGAAAGTTCGGGTAGAGAAGAGGTAAAGATATCTGTCTCTTGGACATTCACATCAAGGATCCACGTTGGGAAGGACTTTGAAAGAAGAGGTAGCAATGTTAAACGAGATACGTAAAACTACAGAAACGTTTACTTTATTCGTCTGTAACTTTGGAGGACATACTTTAAGAGCACCCTTTCGAACATTACATTCATTGTTAGAGAGTGCGTTGTTCTTTCTTTGCGAGGATGACTCAAGAATTTCATTTTATTATCTATTTTGAACAGTTTTTATTTCGTAAATTTTTGTTGTTGAGTGTATGACAACTTATGTTTGATTGAGAAGAGTGTAATGGATACTCGGAGGAACATAGCCAAAAAAAAATAATGAGATCGAGTAGTGCTTATATGAATTCGTAAAATCTGGACACGGATGCAGCACGAGCTCACCTGATGGTTGATTGACCACGGAACTGAAATTTGAATGGCACAATCTATATACTACAATTCTTATAATGATAGCAAATGAGACGGTCTCTTTCTGATTGAGACAGGCAATGGGACAGTCTCAATTATAAACAGTTACAGAATGATAAGCAATATAAATCAGTTATGATCACAAAGAATAAACTGCAGAACACCAGAAGTTTTTCACTTGGTTCGGCCCTTAACTCTCAGTCTATGGCCTACATCCAAGTCCCCATGCCAACTAGCATAGAGAATGTATTATATCAACTTTAATAAAGAACTTACAGTCTTTCCTTGATTACAACAGGATAGTCCCTTGAAAGAAATCCTTTCCTTTAGCACACTTGCTACCTAGCACACTTGCTACCTTGACTAACCTTTGAAACCAATACTATGCCACAACCCGGCAACAAGTTGATATCAATACAATCCACACAAAGAAACGATTACAACTCAAACTAATTCTTGTTTGACTGAATGATCTTGAAGATGTATAGAACAAGAATGTATTTTTCAGAAAGCAAGCTGGGAATAAATTTGGCTTCGGAAAACAATGTAATCGGTAGTCTTTCTGAAAAGAATGAGTTTGAATATATAGTAACAATATAACGGATAGAGCTTTCAAACAATAAACAAGATAAGATTAGGTTAAAGGTTTGTTTGAAAATATTTGAATAAATCTTTTGAGATCAATCCGTTAGTTTGTTTATAAAGATAAACCTTGGAAATAGATAAGTCTTTGAAAAGTTCAAACTAGGTTTATCAAGAAGTTTGTTTAGAAAAGATAAGTAGAGAATCAGTCAAACTCGAATTTACAACTTATCTTATCCTATGTTTAACTTCATTGCATAACACAATGTCCAATGTTGTTGAATATGCTTGATCATCATAAACCACGAAATAACATTCTCCCCCTTTTATGATGATATCGATGAAAAGGAAAAGAAGCTCCCCCTTTCAAAGATACTTTGATACCTGTTCAAACAACAACCAACTATATGCAATATATAACATTGTGCAATGAGATGTTTATGGAATGATAATGAGACAGACATATAGAATAAAGCAGTTTTAAGTTTCACGAAATAAACACATGCATTTCATTACGAATCAGTATCCCATAAACCAGGGATAAACCAGATAAGATGTTTAAATCAGCAAACTAAAAATAATCTAAAAATAAAGTCATGTCATCAAACAACCCAACAAAATGTTTAACAAACCATAAATAATAATTTTCATCATTTTCCTCCCCCTTCATCATAAAAGGGTAGAAAATTCACTCAGAATCTGAAACATCCACTGTAGCCTTCCTTTTGCCTTGACGGTTGGAGGACGGATAAACTGGTTCTTGACCATACTCAGAGAAAAGCTTGTCGAAGGCCGTCTTGCCAGGAGTTGCACCATCACGTTCTGCAAGCCACTCGAAGATCTTGTCCTTGTATTCTTCGCGAGTCATGCCAAAAACAGACGGAGGAGGAATTGCGGGAAGAGGTAGAGGTGCAGTAATTTCCTCGAGAGTACAATCACCAATCCAATCTTTCTTGTTATGCCACGGCATAGAGCGTTTATGCTGCATAGAAGTGAGCTGTTTCGACAGAAATTGTGTTTCCGAACCAAGCTTGAAGAAAAGCTTGACAAACTCTTTTTCCCAAGCTTTCGCAGTTGAAGTCATGCCTTCTTGAAGTGTGTTAAACTCAAAATCAACAGTCTTGGCCAGACGTTTATCATGGGTGTACAACACAGAGAGTTTGGCATTGATGGAGTCAAGCGAAGTAGAAACATATTTGTTAAACACTTCATAAGATGCACGCATCATACTAACTTGAGATGTTAGTGACTCAAGAGATTCAACAGAGGACAGTTTTCGACTAAGAGCTTCAATAGCTACAGAATTTTCATTGAGTTTAGCTAATAAAGAATTAAGAACAGCAGAGGAATTTTGATCTAGAGGATCAGACGCATAATTTGGAGAATTAGGAAGACCACCAAAAGAGCGATGATCATCATCAAAAATCAAATCACCCGAAGCATTAAACACCAAATTATTAGCAGTGAGAACAGAAAGATCAAACACCGTAGATAATTTTTCAGATTTCTCAGAATTTAAAGGAACTAAAAAATACTGAAAAATTGATGTCAACAAACCAGGAAAGGGCAAATGCATAGACTCATGAGAAGAGCAATGCGACATAGACAAAATGACCAACGAAGCAATATCACAAGGAATGCGTTGCATAAAAACTGATAACAAAATTGTATCTTGATATGTGACCCTGTCACGACCACTTTTTCGAGGCAACACATTTGTATGAAATAATTTGAAGAGTAGTAAAGAGAGAGGAGAAAGTTCAGATACCAGAGGTTTGATAGAAACCGAGACAAAATGATCACCCAAGATAGTCTTTAACTGAGCTTCATAATCCAAAGCCTCAATTGCCAAGAAAGGTTGATGTGTTGTATGAGGACACACTCCATTGTTTGAGATTCCAGTGATTGTTGCCAGGATATCGGCTTTGAACACGATAGGATGACCACGAACAGACGAGAAAACCATGTTGTCTTCCAAGAGCTTGAAATTGGAATAAAATTCTCGAACCAATTCTGGGTAAATAACATCGGAGGGAAAAAGGAGAGGAGAGCAACCCTGAGTTTTGAACAAATTAACAACTCCGGCACGATTGAGAACATCCAAATCAACCAATCGTTCTTTTAGAATCTGCTTTGACAAAACCTTTGTGCTAGTAGTTGCATGTGGTGGAGACGACGCTGGGGAAGCAGCAGATTGCTCAGAGTCGGCAGGCATTGTGCGTCGACGTTTGTGAACGGCCGATGAAGATTCGGGAACCCGAGATTTTGTATTGCGACGAGCCATGAGAAAGTATAGAGATGGAGAAAAGAAAAAGAAATAAGGGTGAAAAGGATAAAGTAGAAAGAGAGATAGAGTGATAAAGGAGAAGAAGTTGAGAAGGTAGAGAAGTCTGAAAAGACGTGTCCAGAATTGAAACCGGCGCGAGAAACAAGGAAAGAAATTATGAAACTATTTGACAGTACACTGCATGTATATCATCAGAGAGAAATACGGAATATTTATATAATGCACATACACGCAACAACAGTGAGTAAGAAAACAATTAATTTCACCAAATCAGCTAATCACATACAATCAGTGAACAACTTTCATATAGAACACATACCAAGCTCACGACGGAGGAAACAAAACCTGTCCTCAGCAAGGGGTTTTGTAAAAATGTCCGCACGCTGATTTTCAGTAGGAATATAGATGAGCTCAATATTACCTTTCGATACATTATCTCGAAGAAAATGGTGACGAACATCAATATGCTTAGTACGAGAATGCATGACAGGATTTTTAGAGATATTAATGGCAGAGGTATTATCACAGTAAATAGGAATATGAGATACTGAAATACCAAAATCTTGGAGTGTTTGTTGCATCCATAAAATTTGAGCACAACAACTGCCAGCTGCGATGTATTCGCCTTCAGCAGTAGAGAGAGCTACAGATGTTTGCTTTTTACTGTGCCATGCAACTAAACAATCACCTAAATATTCACAAGCACCACTAGTACTTTTTCGATCAACCTGTGACCCTGCATAGTCAGCATCTGAAAAACCAATTAAGTCAAAGGAAGTAGAGCTCGGATAAAATAATCCCAAGTCACTAGTACCTTTTAAATACTTAAAAATACGTTTAACAGCATGTAAATGAGATTCTTTAGGTTGAGATTGAAACCGGGCACACAAGCATACACTATACATGATATCAGGACGAGATGCAGTTAAGTATAACAGAGAACCAATCATACCTCGATATTTAGTAACATCTACCGGGGTACCTTGTTCATCCTTAGTGAGCTTGATAGATGTACTCATAGGTGTAGACTTAGGTGAAACATGATCAAGAGCAAATCTTTTGAGAAGATCAGCAATGTACTTGCCTTGATGAATAAATATTCCTGTAGCAGTTTGATTTATTTGCAAACCAAGAAAATATTGAAGTTCGCCCATTAAACTCATGTCAAATTCTTTATGCATGCAATCAGAAAACCAATTACACAACGATTCGTTAGTTGATCCGAACACAATATCATCAACATAAACTTGTACTAATAACAAATGAGTACGTTTATGAAAAATAAATAAAGTTGGATCGAGTGTACCACGAATGAAGCCGTTTTGAACAAGAAACTGACTGAGACGATCATACCAGCATCTAGGGGATTGTCTCAAACCGTAGACTGATTTCTTGAGTCTATAAACATAGTCAGGATACTTTTCATGAATGAAACCTGGAGGCTGCTTGACAAAAACTTCTTCCTTAAGATAACCATTAAGAAACGCGCTTTTAACGTCCATCTGATACAGTTTGAAGTTCTTATGAGCTGCAAATGCCATTAGAATGCGAATAGCCTCTAAGCGAGCAACAGGAGCGTATGTTTCGTCAAAATCGATGCCTTCCTGTTGATTGTATCCTTGTGCGACCAAACGAGCTTTATTTCGAATGATGTTTCCAGCTTCATCTTGTTTGTTCTTGAAAACCCAACGAGTGCCTATGACTTTGACATTTGGAGGAGGTGGGACAAGTTCCCATACATCACAACGTTCGAACTGATTCAATTCTTCCTGCATTGCTACTGACCAGTGTTCGTCTGCCACAGCTTCTTGAGCATTCTTTGGTTCGAACTCTGCAACAAAAGCACTAAAAGCACAGAAATTTCTAAGCCTACTTCGGGTAGAAATACCTTGATCTATGTCTGTAAGAAGATTGTCAGGAGGATGATTCTTTACTGTTCTGGAAGACTTTGGAAGTTGAATATTACTCATTTCTTCTACATTGGAATTATCTGTCTGAGAATGATTGAGAGGTGTCTCATTTGAATGAGACTGTCTCATTGTAGTTGGAGAATCAGTGTTCAATCGAGCGCTTGATCCAGGTGTTTGAGGAGAGCCTGACAATGATTCTAAATTACTCAAAGAACCTGGTGAAGAAATATGTGACCGAGATGAACTGGGAGTATCGTGACTGCTTGATTGACCAGAAAGGGACGGACTCTTTTGAGAATGAGACTGCCTCAATTGGGATTGAGACGGTAGTTCTGGGGCATCTTCTTCCAGTGGAGAAAAATTGCGAGTAGATTCGTTGAAGGTAATGTTGATAGATTCTTCCACTTTGTTTTTGAGAGAATTATAAACTCTATATGCCTTGCTTGTAGTAGAGTAACCCAAAAAGATTCCTTCAGTTGATCTTGGATCAAACTTACCTCGAGTATTCTGAGTATCTAAAATAAAGCATTTTGAACCAAAAACTCGAAAATAATTAATGTTAGGAGTTCTTTTATTAAGCAGTTCATAAGGAGTTTTAAGTAAAATAGGACGAATAAGTACTCTATTTAGAACATAACAGGAAGTGTGTACCGCTTCAGCCCAAAACTTTCTTGGGAGCTTACTCTCATGAAGTAATGTTCTAGCTGTTTCCTGTAAGGTCCTGTTTTTGCGTTCAACTACTCCATTCTGCTGAGGAGTCCTTGGAGCTGAGAATTCATGAGTGATTCCTCTAGATTTGCAGTAAGTGATGAAATCTTTCTCAAATTCACCACCATGATCACTACGAATAGTATTGAGCTTGACAGAATACTTAGTTTCCAGATTAGTAATCAAATCCTTAAATTCAACAAAGGCTTCATCTTTAGTACGCAAGAATAATACCCAAGTAAATCGAGAGTAATCATCTACTATCACAAAAGCATAATTCTTACCACCAAGACTTACATAGCGTTCTGGACCAAAAAGATCTAAATGAAGAAGTTGCAAAGGAACTGTTGTTGACACTTTGTTCTTACTGGTAAAAGATGTCTTCACCTGTTTTCCCAGTTGACAAGCTGAACATGGTTCCACCTTCTTATATTTAAGCTTTGGTAAACCTCGAACTAAGTCATGGGAAGATATCTTGTGAATCAAATCCATGTGAACATGTCCAAGACGTCGATGCCACAAGGTCTGTTGTTCTTGAACAGATGCAAGACAAATATCTGACTGCTGTTCATCAAAATCTAACACAAAAATATTTCCTTTTCGTTTGGCTACTAAGGAAACTTTGTTAGATTTCATACCAATATAACATACATCTTTACCAAAACTTACCTCGTGACCTGCATCTGTAAGTTGACTCACACTAATAAGATTATATTTTAAACCATCAACTAAACGTACATTTGTAATAGCAAACCTGTTGTTACCAATAGTGCCTTTACCAATGATGCGAACAGTATTTGAGTCACCGAGTGTAACTAAACCTCCTTCTTTAGCTTCTAGAGAGAGAAACTTGGATTTGTCCCCAGTCATATGACGCGAACATCCACTGTCAATAATCCATTTGTTACTAGGAACATGGACCTTCAAACATACCTGCAGAAATCGTTCTATCTTTTAGGTCCCCATTTGAATTTGGGTCCTGATGTGTTAGTATCACAGATATTATATAAATGTCTTTCTGATTTCTTAATCCAGATTTGAACAACATTGACAGATGTAGGAAC
Organism: Heracleum sosnowskyi; assembly: GCA_030848705.1. NCBI lineage: Eukaryota > Viridiplantae > Streptophyta > Magnoliopsida > Apiales > Apiaceae > Heracleum > Heracleum sosnowskyi. Next base: position 759,379 of record JAUIZM010000046.1, on the reverse strand, counting down.
AGAATATCTAGAATATGAGTTAGAATTGTGGCCCTTGATACCACATAATCTTGATTCTGATGTAGTGTGACCTGGTTTGCCACAATCTCGATATTTCTCATAAGGCATTTTGTACTTCATTGGTGTTCTTTTGTATCCACTTTGAAATGCACTTTTCTTGGTTGATTCGCAACCTATTCCTTCTTTGTCCAGTGATGATTTCTGCTCCGCAAGTAAAGCATTTAGAGTTCCTTCACCATGGAAACATTTAGCTAGATCTTTTTCTAACTGAGCCACTTTCTGTTTTAGTTCAGGAACTAAGGGATCAGAAACTTTTTCTTCTTTGACACTTTCAGATGTAGTTGTCATTGGTTCCTTCTTAAGAGCTTCAAGACATGCATCTCTCATTTCGATCTCATTTTTGAGATAGATGTTTTCTTCCGTGAGTTTAGCCACCTTTGCGACTAATGATCGATTTTCTGACATTACTGCTTCATCTTTCAGTGAATCGTCGACCTCATTTAGAACTTCACTTAAGGCTTGTTTTAAGTAGGAATTCTTTTCCTTAAGCTTCTTGTTTTGTGCCTGCAAGGTTAGTACTATAGGAGATATTTTCGTATGTAAATGATCTTGAACAGTTTGTACCTCATCATTATCACTTGCACTATCTTCAAATCCGGCGAAGCATAACTGAGCGACTTCATCATCGGAGTCAATTTCCACATCTGATTCGTCATCACTCCATGTAAGTAAAGCTTTTTGTTTAGCCTTGAGTTTGTAACAATTCTTCTTGAAATGTCCTTTCTTCCCACATTCAAAACATGCGTCCTTGCTTGGATCTGCTTTGTTGACCTTATTTGAAGAGAATTTAAAATCTTTCTTTGGAATTTGAGACTTCGTATGTTGCTTTGATGTGTTCCTTTTAGCCAGAAATTTGTGAAACTTCCTAGTTAGGAGAGCTATTTCCTCATCAGAGTCGTCAGGAGATTCATCAGCATCTGCATTAAGTGCCAATGTCTTTTTGCGAGGAGCAGTCTCTTCTTCATCATACCTACGTAGTTGATTCTCAAATTCTTCCAACTCGCTGAATACAGTAAGAGTATCCATAGTAGAGAGACTAACAGAATCCTGGAGTATAGTAACCTTGGGAGCAAATTTCTTTGGCATAGCTCGGAGAATCTTTCTGTTGATCTCAGTTTGAGGGATGACTCTCTCCAAGAGAGCTATTGAGTTCATCAACGTCAAGAATCTTCCTTGAGCATCCTTTATGTTTTCATCTCTTTTCAACCTGAAAGCTTCATAATCACTCATTAGCATACTTAGTTTGACTTCACGTACCTTGGATGTACCTTCATGGCTGACTTTGATTGTATCCCAAATTTGTTTTGCCGTTGTACAGGCTGATACTTTTCGTAACTCAGTAGCCACCATTCCATTAAGCAATGAGTTCATAGCCCTAGCATTATAGTTGAGAGAGTTCACTTCTTCAGGAGTGAGTTCCTTGACTGGTTTTGGCTTTCCATCTCTCATTGGAACTACGAGACCATTTTCAACAGCATCCCATTCGAATATGTCTCGCTGGAGAAATATTTTCATGCGAAATTTCCAATCATTGTAATCTTCAGCACCATGAAGCATTGGGGGTATATTATTCGAATGCCTATCTGATTGAGCCATGGATCGCTAGCAAAATAAACACTAAACAGAGAATTAAATGCACCTGCTCTGATACCAAATGAAATTTGAATGGCACAATCTATATACTACAATTCTTATAATGATAGCAAATGAGACGGTCTCTTTCTGATTGAGACAGGCAATGGGACAGTCTCAATTATAAACAGTTACAGAATGATAAGCAATATAAATCAGTTATGATCACAAAGAATAAACTGCAGAACACCAGAAGTTTTTCACTTGGTTCGGCCCTTAACTCTCAGTCTATGGCCTACATCCAAGTCCCCATGCCAACTAGCATAGAGAATGTATTATATCAACTTTAATAAAGAACTTACAGTCTTTCCTTGATTACAACAGGATAGTCCCTTGAAAGAAATCCTTTCCTTTAGCACACTTGCTACCTAGCACACTTGCTACCTTGACTAACCTTTGAAACCAATACTATGCCACAACCCGGCAACAAGTTGATATCAATACAATCCACACAAAGAAACGATTACAACTCAAACTAATTCTTGTTTGACTGAATGATCTTGAAGATGTATAGAACAAGAATGTATTTTTCAGAAAGCAAGCTGGGAATAAATTTGGCTTCGGAAAACAATGTAATCGGTAGTCTTTCTGAAAAGAATGAGTTTGAATATATAGTAACAATATAACGGATAGAGCTTTCAAACAATAAACAAGATAAGATTAGGTTAAAGGTTTGTTTGAAAATATTTGAATAAATCTTTTGAGATCAATCCGTTAGTTTGTTTATAAAGATAAACCTTGGAAATAGATAAGTCTTTGAAAAGTTCAAACTAGGTTTATCAAGAAGTTTGTTTAGAAAAGATAAGTAGAGAATCAGTCAAACTCGAATTTACAACTTATCTTATCCTATGTTTAACTTCATTGCATAACACAATGTCCAATGTTGTTGAATATGCTTGATCATCATAAACCACGAAATAACAGGAACATCAATCTTCTTGTAATCTAGCAATATCTTTAAGAAATTATTTGCGTACTAATCTAAAACTACGGATTTCTGTTTTAATTATCTTCTTTTAATTTTTTACGTACTGTTCTCACAAACTAAAAGAAAAGGAAGCCAACAAAATGCACTTGCATGGTATCACTCTAGCAAACTTGGGAATGAAACTTAATAGCTAGTTTCACAGCGGAAGCCAGGGGAAGGATCTTTCTGGCAATAATTGAGCAAGGAAACCAAGGAAATTGCGATGTCAATTTTAAGATTCGAGGTATTCCGTGTAAGCACTTGGCAAAAACAAACTGCAACTTCAATATCAAGTAGACCTTTAATGACTTTGCAGCATGGTGAATCTAGTGGATTAAGTGATTTGCTCACTGGCAGGACCGGTATGCCAATTACGTTTGCACATGCAATGCTGATTGTCACTGCATTTCTCGGGCAAGTTCTTGGTGCAGCAGGTGGCGGTACCAGCGTTGGATATACTGGAGGAGGTGGATTTTGAGTAGGCGGTGGCAAGCCTGGAATAGATGGTAGAAGATTCGGGATAGGCGATGGCAACCATGGAATAGGTGGTACTACATTTGGGTTAGGTGGTGGCAACCATGGAATAGGTGGCAGCACATTTGGGATAGGCGCTGGCAACCATGAAATAGGTGGTACTACGTTCGGGATAGGTGGTGGCAACCATGGAATAGGTGGTGGCAAATATGGTTCAGGGGGTAACCAAGGAATAGGTGGTAGCAAATACGGGTTAGGCGGTGGCAACGCTGATACAGGTGGTAACAAATTTGGAATTGGTGGTGGCAATGCTGATACAGGTGGTAACAAATTTGGAATTGACGGTGGTAACCAAGGAATAGGTGGTAGGGAATTTGGGATAGGCGGTGTCATTGCTGAAATAGGTGGAACCAAATCCGGGATAGAGGGTGGCAACCATGAAATAGGTGGTACTACGTTCGAGATAGGCGGTGACAATAATGAAACAGGCGGTACCAAATTCGTGGAAGGAGGTGTCAACCATGGAATAGGTGGTATATTCCCGATAGGAGGTGGCTTTGAAATAGGTGGTATCGCATTCGAGATAGGCGGTGGCAACAATGAAACGGGCGGTACCAAATTCGCGGAAGGAGGTGTCAACCATGGAATAGGTGGCAGAAATTTTTTACTAGGCGGTGAGAATCCAGTAATAGGTGGTAACAGCCCTGGTAGTCCTGGTAGCTGAACACTAACTTGTATGCTGAGGAAAAACAGGAAAGCTGGTACCAAACCCTTCATGTTACATATGTCTTGAACGTAGAAGAGTTGCTCACTATGACAATGAAATTTTTGTATTTCCTTTTAATAGAATGAATCAAGGAACAAATAGTTGCAAGCGGTCTCTGGTGTTTCTATTTTGGTGTGGTATATATATACATGCAGATCATGGCCAGTTAGTACGCTATAGTTGGTACAGTATATAATTAAGTAGATATCTTTCGTGTTCTTGATCTTATTTTTTAAATTTTCATTAAGTCCCTCCAAAGATATTTCTTCTCGAGAACATCGAGTATATTTAGAAAAATGTTAAATTTTGTTTTAGAGGGGAACGTGTCTCCCGTACTTCTTACTAAAAATCCATTTGCTAGACTCTGTGAGCAGGCCTCTGGTCAGAAAAAATAGTGTGTCAACGCTCATGAGGTGCAGAAGTTCTGGATTAGGCGTATTTAGAAATTTTATTCATAGATCTCTTCTGTAAAGTTTTTACCTGAGAAATTAGAAAACAAAATCAATTGGCGGGACTCCATAAGTTGGATTAACAACAGTGTCTTGTATTAGGTTGATGGACCTACAGGACAATGATTTTGCAATTATTTAAAAATCTTATCTGGAAATTAAATTCGGCCAATTTCGACTTGACAGAAAACCATCAAATGAAAAATATACTACTCCCTCCGTCCCATTCATTTCTATACACTTTCCATTTTGGGATGTCACATTCATTTCTATACATTCCAAAAATAGTAACTTTTAATAATATAAAACACTATTACACCCACTACTTTCTCCACTATCTCTATTCTATAACAATATAAATCACTATTACACCCACTACTTCCTCCACTATCTCAAATCTATTATTAAATATTGATAGGTCTCACCACTTTACTCACTTTTCATTTAATTTTACTCATTTTTTATATCTTTTCTTAGTGTACGTGCCCAATCCCAGTGTATAGAATTCACGGAGGGAGTAACATTTAGCAAATCTTTAAAGATTGAATATATAATTTAAAAAACAATAATATCACCTATAAGTTTTTAATTCAAATGAGCCGCAATTGAACCACAAAGACCGAACATGAATCAACCGTTTCTAGAGTGATTAATTTGGTAATTTCCTGACAAGCTGATAAATTGGAATCTTATATATCTGAGTGGCCTTATTGCAAAAGAGTGTCCTCCACAAGGATATGTCGCAATCTTGTCTCCCAATGTGATATGTAGTTAACATGAGTTCAGCCCTCTGCTCACTCCACGAAAGTGTGCTAACAACAAAGATTACGAAGATACAAACAAAGAACACAACCCTAGAAACACATATTTGTGCAAAACTTGACGAAAAGCAAACAAACATGCTAGTTTTACTTTTTTTTTAATTATATATTCATCCTCATAGATATGGTTCCTTAACTGTATATTATATCAAAATCACTGTCGATGATTATTTGCTTCTTCCCAAAATAAGTGGTTAGCACATCAAATTATAAATTAATTAGGTATAGAGAAAATAAAATATGCATGCAAGTTAATTTAGTTCTTTTTATTGTGAATTTTATTTTAAATATTATTCGAAAGTAAACCAAAAATGATATATGAAACTTAGGCAATTAATTAAGTACACCTTTTTCTGTATTTCAGAAAAAAAATGTAGGTTGAACTTAGATTTTAAATTATCATCTAGTATTTGAATTATTTATAAGTATTGGTTAAGTTTAACTTTTAAATTATTTTTGTACCCCCCAAAATGCTCTAGATCTTTTAAACATGTCACACCTTTAAAACGAACAAGGCGTTATCAAACGGGTTGCTACTTAACGCATAACTCGTGCCGATCACCGTTCAAGAATAAAAATTAAATTACTTAACAATAAATTTAAGATATTGAAAATTAAAACAATTAATGAATATTATTTAAATATGTAGTTGTAGAAAATTAAAACATAAAACTAAGATGAAATTCTATAATAAATAAATACTATTTTTAATTATGTAATTATATATAATCGAATCTTGAGTGAAATCAAATAAGTGGTAGTTAAATAAATATATAACTTGGACAATTATTTAAGAGATAATATGATACCATTGTATGATTGACTTTTCTAATTGGTATTGCTCGAAGTTTTAGACATCCAAGTAACATCATTATACTTTTGACTTCATTCACATAATATCATATGGTTAACAAAACGTTAATCGACCGTTATAAAATTATGAAAATTTTCATTTGGTACCACCCGAAATTTTTTACATTCAAGTGTTATCATTATACTTTGGGTTTCAACTCTAAATACCACTATGCTAATAAATTTGATAAATTTGATGGATATGGTCTTTTTGATGAAACTCCTTGATTTTGGTGGACAAAGAGATGTTCAACAATATTTTTAGGGGCAAAAAATCAACGAGTTTGAACGAGTTAAAAATTTCAGAGTGGTACCAAATAAAAAATTCCATAATTTTATAACGATCGATTAATATTTGGTTGACGAAGTCGTATTATGTAAATGAATCCAAAAGTATAATGGTGACACTTCGAAGTTAAAAACTTCGAGTAGTAGCAAATGAAAAAACCAATTGTACAATGCTATATAGAATATCTTATGTAATTACACCAAATCGAACCCGATTTTGAAATGAAACTAATTTATTTAATTATATTATATAACCAAAATTTGGATTTGATACTATTGTGTTTCAACAAAAAAGAGTTTATTTTCTTAATAAAATTTTATGCTAATTAAGTTAATAATTATATGTATATCACGGTATACATGTCATACCATATCAAGAGAGTTCCTGCTTTTAATAAAGAGTATATAATAATGATAATAATAATTATATTAATTTGGAATTAAGTTAGTGCTAGAGGTACCGAATTGGGTATCGAATGATGTGGCGTTGATGACTTTACAATTTGAAATACTTTTATTGGTGAAATTAATGTGAATGCAGGAGACCCATTTTTATTAATTGAATTGTAATCAATCAGAACATGACACGTGACATTTGGAACCAATTCGGAACCTCTAGCATTATTCATTTTATTAAGATAATTAACCTAATAATTATATGTATATCGCGGTATACATGACATACCATGCCACTAAGCGGCCGTTTCTACTTAAAGATGATTGATTTAATAATTATTAATTATTACATTATTTCGAATTAAACTAATTATATTAGTTTAATATTAAGCGAACTATATTAAGATAATAATTATATGTATGTATACCGCGGTATACACGACACACCATACAATTAAGACGGGATTTCTAATTTTAATATAATTAGTATTTTTAATTTGAAATTAAGTTAATTAAACTAATAATTATATGTGTGCCGTCATATGCGTTTTTTAGTTGGAAAGTAGTTGTTAGACTCCTTGTATACAACTAAATTATTATTGATAATAAAATTTTAATTTAGTTATAAAAATTGTATTAATTTGAAATTAAATGAATTATATTAAGCTAATTAAGCTAATAATTATATGTATATCGCGATATACATGGTATATCATATCATTAAGAGGGGTTTCTGTTATTAATACATTTTTAATTTGATACTAATAATCGTATATATTAATTTGGAATTAAACTAATTATATTAAAATAATTAAACTAATAATTAGGTGTATATCGCGTTATACATGACATGCCATATCATTAAGAGGGACTTTCTTCTTTTAGTGATATCTCTAGCATTATTTATTTTATTAAGCTAATTAACAGAATAATTATATGTATATTGTAGTATACATGGAATACCATGCCACTAAGTGGCGGTTTTTACTTAAAGATTATTGATTTAATAATAATAAATTATTACATTAATTTAGAATTAATAAACTAATTATATTATTTTGAAATTAAGTGAATTATATTAAGCTAATAATTTATGTATATATACAGCGGTGTACACCGCACCCCATACAATTAAGAGGGGATTTCTACTTTTAATATAATAATTATTTTTTAATTTCACAGTAATTATCATATTAATTTGAAATTAAGTTAATTAAACTAATAATTATATGTGTATCGTCATATACGTTTTTTAATTGGAAGACTTCTAATAGTTGGTAGACTCCTTGTATGCAACTAAACTATTATTGATAATAAATTTTTAATTTAATTATAATAATTGTATTAATTTGAAATTAAGTGAATTATATTAAGGTAATTAAGCTAATAATTATATGTAAATCACGATATACATGATATATCATATCATTGAGAGGGGTTTATGTTATTAATAAAATTTTTAATTTTTAATTTGATATTAATAACTATATATATTAACTTGGAATTAAGCTAACTATATGATGTAGGCTAAAATAAAGCCCTAAGGACACCTTTAATGTTGCATTAATTAGACTTAGAATGGTCCAAATACGAGGCCCATTTATGAGGCCCGAAACCCTAACCATGATATTAAACTCGTGGTCAGTAATTGGGCCAAGTTCCAACCCGTATCTTGAACCACTAAGGCGTGGGCTTAGTCCAGAAACAACCCAGTGGTTGGAAACCACTAGAAAGCTTCTATGACAACATCCAACATGGAAACCAACTCTAACATGGAAACTTATTCTGATAAGAGTAACCTAACCCTAGCACGATTCTAAGGCTTCATACGTCTATATAAAGGGCCTAACCCCTCAACATTAGAACTACGTTTTCTTGGCTTGATTCTCAGTGATAATTGAGATACGTAGGCATCTTGTGAGGACCTGTTCAGTCACAAAACACGAAAGCAGCCATTAAGACACGTTTGTCCACAACCTAGCATTAAATAATCGTCGTCACTATCTAAACCTATTTTTCATTTCATAACATTTGGCGCCGTCTGTGGGAACACAAACAACAACTATGGCTAACACACGAAGAACAACAATCGTCACTGGATCTACTGTCGCCACCACTGTTCCAATTGCTACGTAACAAGGGTCGTTACCCCTCACAATGGTGGATTTTCAACCACTAGGGATGTTACCCATCACAACGGAGGTGGTTTCTCAACCACAAGGGACGAATCTCCAAACTTCCATACCTCAGAATGAGACAAACCCCCTTCAGATGGTTGTCTCACCGCTCGGCCACAGCCTTCCTCATGGAGCACAGATCTCCACTACCGTGCTTCCTATAAGCACCAACCCTACTTATGGATTGCCTAACTACCCCCATGAAACAGGAGGAAGTGGTCATGCCCCCATAGTCCATGAGCCATACGATCCAACCTACATTCGAGGTTTGGGACCCATCCATGAACAAGAGTACCTGGATTAATCCGGACCCTATACTGACGACTACTCGACTGATGAAGGTCGAGATCGAGCGCCCAGGAGAAGAAGAGCTAGCAAGGAACCCTTTGAGAGAAGGACTCGGGGAACAACTACGGGGCACCTATGACTGCTATGGAGAGGATAAGGGCTCATGAAGCCGAGATCCAGAAACTAAAGAAGGACATGGAGATAGAGCAGCAAACGAAGCAAATTCAACCTTTGAACCAAGGGGCGGGAGATGTCCATGACTTAGAAAGACCTTCAAGGAGGCAAGGAAGAGCTAGGCTCCAAGGACGGAGATCCCCAGGTCAGATCCCCGTGTTTTAATGCAACTGGGCGACCCAGACAATCCCATTCCTCCCTTCACTGAAGAGGTAATGGCCGCTCGTGTATCAAGGAAATTCAAGATGCCTACTATCAATGCATATGATGGTACGAGTGATCCCGCAACCCATGTAAGGACTTTTTCGAATGCACTGTTGTTGCAACCCGTTACAGATGCCCTTAAGTGTAGGGCGTTTCCTCAAACCCTGGCAGGCATGGCTCAAAGATGGTATAGTCGTTTGCCACCCAACTCTATCAGTTGTTTTAGAGATCTGAGCACGACTTTCATCAACCAATTCATCAGTGGATGAGTACATGATAAAAACTCTATCTCGCTCATGAATTTAACCCAAGGAAAGAATGAGACATTGAGAGATTATCTCAAACGTTTCACCAAGGAGACATTGAATATACCTGATCTAGACAACAAGGTAGCTATGATAGCCCTTAAACAAGGAACCACAGATGTGTTTTTCAAGATGTCATTGGCTAAACACCCCCATGAGAGCATGGCTGAGCTCCAACAAAGGGCTGGTAAGTACATCAAGGCTGAGGAAAACATGAAGAAAACTGACACCACCACTGCAGGTGGTGGCAATAATGGTGGCTCGAAGAAGCGAAAGAAGGAGCAAGAGTATGATGTCAAGGACAAATATCCTCGTACGGCTAAAGACTCTGATTCAGCTCCAAGGAAAAACAATCCAGGTACGAAATTTACTGAATATGCAAGGTTAAATGCTCCAAGGAGCCTCTATGACATTGAGAAGGATAGAGATTTCAGATGGCTGAAGCCACTAAGAGGAGATCCTGAGAAGAGAAACAAAAACAGGTATTGTAGGTACCATAAAGACACGGGCCATGATACTGATGATTGTAGGCAACTCAAGGATGAAATTGAGTTTCTGATCCGAAAAGGGAAGTTGAACAAGTTTACCAAAGATGGGGACAAGGGTGCCCCTCGGAGAGAATATAATCGAGATGAAGATCGAAGTCAATGCCGCAACCCCCAGCCTTGAGGGCCAGTGATCAACATGATTTCAGGAGGGCCAACCGCGGCCGGAACCACTAGAAACTCCCGTAAGGCTTATGCCCGAGAAGTAATGCACATTGTTGGAGAAGCACCCAAGCGTGCAAAAACTGATATGTCGATTGGATTCGATGATTCGGACCTTGAAGGGGTGAAGTTCACCCATGACAATCCTTTGGTGAAAGCCCCCGTGATTCGAAATAACGAGGTGAAACGAGTCCTTGTGGACAATGGAGCCTCCATTGACGTCCTTTTTCATGACACATTCCTGAAAATGGGGTATAATGATTCTCAACTGATCCCCTCAAACATGCCCATATATGGGTTCAACGGAGTGGAATCCAAGGTAGAAGTCACGATTCAATTGCCTATGACCCTTGGTCAGGAACCAAAAGAAGTAACTCAAATATTGAACTTCGTGGTAATCAAGGCATCCTTGACCTACAACGCCATCCTTGGAAGAACAGGACTTCATGCTTTTAAGGCTGTGGCCTCAACCTACCATCTGAAAATCAAGTTCCCGACCAGGAGTGGCTTTGGAGAAGAAAGGGGTGATCAAAAAACGGCTAGGAGCTGTTATGTAGCCGCTTTAAAGCCAGATGGAGTCGGTGGGCAGGTTCTCCCTATCAAAGACATGGATGTTAGAGAAGATGAAGACCATAGAGGAAAGCCAACTAAGGATTTAGTTCTTGTTCCCATGGATCCTCTCGAACCTGAAAAGGTGACCTATATCGGATCAATGTTGAAAGAACCCTTGAAGGGCGAGTTGATCACGTTCTTACAAGATAATAGTGATGTATTTGCATGGATAGCTGCCGACATGCCAGGGATTGATCCCCGACTGATAACTCACAAGCTCAACGTCGATCCAAAAAGGAAGGCGGTACAACAAAAGAAGAGGAACTTTGCGCCAGAAAGGTAGGAAGCCATAAAGCAAGAAGTTGATAAGCTCTTAGAAGCTGGATTCATTGAATAAATACAATTCCCAAAGTGGTTTGCAAACCCGGTTATGGTTAAGAAGGTCAATGGAAAGTGGAGGATGTGCATAGACTTCACTGATTTAAATGATGTTTGTCCCAAGGATTGCTTCCCGTTACCAAGGATTGACACCTTGATAGATGCTACTGCGGGACATGAAATGCTAAGCTTCATGGATGGTTTCAGTGGTTACAACCAAATCAAGATGCACAAAAATTACACAGCGAGGGTATCATTTATTACTGACTTTGGAGTCTTTTTTTACCTTGTCATGGCTTTTGGACTAAAGAATGCAGGGGCGACCTATCAACGCCTAGTTAACAAGATCTTTGCCCACTTGATTGGGAAGACCATGGAGGTCTACATTGATGACATGCTTGTTAAGAGCTTGTTTAAAGACGACCACATCAAGCATCTTAGGGAGGCATTTGAAGTGTTGAGGCACCATAAAATGATGTTAAATCCTGCCAATTGTGCTTTTGGAGTAGGATCAGAAAAGTTCTTGGGTCTCATGGTCTCCAAGAGAGGCATTAAAGCTAACCCCAAAAAAATCAAAGCTATCCTCGACATGGAACCACCTCGTTCCGTTAAGGACGTTCAGAGGTTGACTGGAAGAGTTGTAGCCTTAGGGAGATTCATCTCAAAGTCCGGGGAAAGGTGCTTATCGTTTTTCAAAGCCCTGAAAAAGGTCAAGGATTTTGAATGGACATCGGAGAGTCAAGAGGCCTTTGAAAAGCTCAAGAAGTACATGGCTGAGGCCCCGTTGCTGGCCAAACCAAGCCCGGAAGATACTCTTTATCTCTACCTGGAAGCCTCCGATCAAGCTCTCGGTGTTGTCCTTGTAAAGGAGGAACGAAGGGTTCAAAAACCAGTCTACTATGTAAGCAAAATTTTGCATGGGGCAGAATTGAACTATTCTGTTATTGAGAAGTTCGCTTTGGCACTAATCACGGCCTCAAGGAAGCTACGCCCTTACTTTCAGGCACACAAAATTGAAGTCCTGATGGACCAACCATTGTGAAGCATCCTACATAGTCCAAATGCCAATGGAAGGCTAATTAAATGGGCAGTTGAGCTGGGAGAGTTTGACATCAAATACAAGCCTCGAACAACTATTAAGGCTCATGCATTGGCTGACTTCGTGGTTGAATGTACCATTAACAACCAAGAAGTCGGGGGGCAAGAGGTAGTACCCTATGAGGCACCTGAGGTTAAAATAAGGATAAAGAGCTTGATCTGAAATAATACTGGGTACTCTATTTTGATGGGGAATCAAAAACAAAGTCAAGTGGTGCAGGCTTGGTCTTACAAAGCCCCGATGGGTTAACAGTTGAGTAAGCTTTAAAGTTGGACTTCCCTACAACCAACAGCGAAGCTGAGTATGAGGCCTTGATAGCTGGTCTAGGCTTGGCTAGAATTCTGAGGGTCAAGAACCTGAAGGTATGTGGAGATTCAAGGTTGGTTATCTCGCAAGTTAATGGTGAGTTTGAAACCAGGGATGAAACTATGGCTAAGTATCGAAGAGTTGTGAAAGCTGTTATGACTCAGTTTGATGAGTGTTATGTGGAACACATCCCCAGAGAGGAGAATGTGAAAGCTGATGCCTTGTCTAAATTTGCTTCTTCTGTGATTGAGAATTACTCGGGAAGTGTTTACTTTCAGGTCTTGAAGGCCCCTACTATTGATTCGAAACTTGTGGCTCCCATTGATATAGGAGGTTGTTGGATGGATCCAATCAAAGCTCACCTTGAAACATGATGGCTCCCTGATAACGCCCAAGAGGCACGCAAGTTGCTGTGAGAGCATTGAGGTATACTTTGATCGAAGGGTTACTTTATAAGAGGTCTTTTGTGATCCCGTACCTAAAATGTCTAAGGTCCCAAGAGGCACGAGAAGCACTTGAAGAACTCCATGGAGGGATTTATGGACAACACTCGGGGGGGGCAGAGCCCTTGCTCATAAGATAACCAGGCTAGGCTTTTACTGGCCCGAAATGCTGACTGACGCCAAAGATTTTGTTAAAAAGTGTTATCGTTGTCAGAAACATGCACCAGTGGTTAGGCAACCACCTGAGATGCTGACCTCAATCAACTTTCCAATTCCGTTTGCTATGTGGGGAATGGATATACTTGGTCTTTTTCCTATGGCTACAACACAAAGGAAGTTTCTGATAGTGACAATTGATTACTTCACTAAGTGGATTGAGGCCAAACCCTTGGCCAAGATAACCACCAAACAAGTTGCTCAGTTCCTGTGGGAAAGTATCATGTGTAGGTACGGAATACCTCGCATCCTTGTTACGGATAATGGAACACAGTTCAATAATGAAGACTTCAGGAAATATTGTGAAGAGAATGCCATTGAGCTTAGATTCACCTCAGTGGCCCATCCTCAAGCAAATGGTCAGGCAGAGGTTGCGAATCGAATCATATTAGATGGATTAAAGATGTTGTCAGGAGTTCCAAACTTGCTGTCAGGAGAATAGAGAGCTGCTGTCTTAAGGCTTCCGTCAATGTTGCTGTCAGAGAGAATATGTTGTCATGACTTGCAACATGATGTTTTCTTTTAACCTTATGGTCAGTGAGATGACAGTAACATTTATTCTTGCTATCATCCTGATATACTCCTTGAGGCTTGAACAAACGAATGAACTTCTTCCAAGATTTATAAACAAGTTTATTACAGCAAATGAAATGGCTACAAGAACATACTATGGCTGTGACAGTATGTTCTACTTAATACAATTAAGTATTACAAAACATAAAATTAAGTTGTCTTCTAAGCTATCACCCATAAATCCTAACATGAACCATATTATCCGGAGCCGATTGAACATCCAATCTTGGATGATAATATGGAAGAAGCAAATCCTCTATCAATGGAACAAGAAGCTGTCTTGGAAAGATTGAAAGCTGAGAAAGTAGAAAGAGAAGCAAGGCAAGCGGAAAAGGAAACACACCGAGCAATTCAGAGAAGTGAAAAACTAAAAAGGTTCAAGATGTATAATGAAGTAAGGAAGAAGAAGTTGATAGATTTGGCACAGAAGCAAGGAAAGGAATGGGAGATGGCTTACAAAACATTTTGCGGAGTTGAAGACGGATTAGAAGTCAACGACAATGCTGATGTGGAAGTTATCATTCAGAACATCAGAAGTGCAAATCAGGACACTCAGACTTATTTCACTGCATTGAGACAATCTCTTATCTACCTGAAGGCTAGAGTAAAAGCAAATGGTGCCTGGAACATAATAATCAGTTTCATTGATAGAGGTACATTTGTGATCTCCACAAAGTTTTTCGAACAGAGAACTTACACAGAATTGCATGTGATACTCATTAAGATCCAAAGAACTACAAGGCTAAATGAACTGCTCCGTGAGCATGTTAAGGAGATCTTAATGAAAGTCAGTCCAGAGGTAACTGAAGATCCTCCAATGGTAAGATTCATGAAAAATGACTTGTTCAGAATCTGTTATCTGACTGAGGACAAACTGAAGGATTATCCAAAAACTATCTGATATCAGTTGAGAAGTACCTGAGGTCCACTGGATTCATCACTACTGAGAAGAACAAAGCTGCAGACACTCTGAGGAGCTATCTTATGGAAAATATGCCCTATTACAGGAAGAGAGTGGACATAGGATTGGAAGTGCATCCCAGACTACCCAACATGCCAAAGCAAAATCAGAAAGATGTCAGCATTGCATGGGTATGGGCTAGAGTGGGTCAACAGGTTGAGTACATTGGAAGACATATCATAGGAACAATCCTTAAACCTGGAGAACCACTGCATTATCCATCTGTGATTGGTTATCAAGAAGCAAATTATAATCCTGTAGCTGAAGAAGGTGAGATCTTATTGGATTGAAGATGAAGCAAAGAACAATCTGCTCAGGCTAGAGGAGCAACTTCATTGTTAAACTTTTTACTGTTCTTTGTAAATTAGAAATCTGGAAATGTAAATATTTAATCCAGAATGCATTTAATATTATCAATCTGTCTTACTTTAATTATTTTCATGTTTCCATTAGTTAGTTGAGTTATCTTCTAGGTATTTGCTTGTCGAACTCTAACAATCAAATAAGGGAGATTGTAAAGCGTAATGTAACATAATATGTAACAGAGATAACTACAACTCAACAAAGGAAAAAGACAGACTATAATATTAATAGAAGCACAGGAATCCAAAAGAAAAGAAGAAACTGTAAACTCAAAAAATCAAAATATGGTATGTATTCTTGAAGTCCGTAAACAGGTCACGGAAAGAAGTTCATTAATATGTTCAAGCCTCAGTGACAAATAAAGAAACAAGACTTTCAAGACTACAAAAGTATTTGAATGATAAAGAGTTAGTACCAGAGGATTTAAGTGATTTTAATGAAGCAACCAGATCGACAAAGGACTTATCAACAGTATTGTATTGAAGACGTAGAGGTATTGATCAAGTGTTAGTCATATGTGAACCAGACCAATTGCACTAGTTGTCAGCACTAAAAAGATCAAGATGTTTATCGTCTCGGAAGAAATTGATTTAAGTCAGACCTGAAACATCCTGGAAGTGAAAAGAATATTATAAGGTTGTTTAGGTTAAATTGGAAGTACATTATACTTGCTGCAAGAAGAGAGAATCTTCAAGGATCAAAATGCAATTAAAGACATTCGATAGTTTTCATTTATGAAAAACTATCGAAAGAGATAACGAAGGTTTATTAAAACTATCGAAATTCTTAAAGAAACAAATATTTCTTTTAGATAGATTTTAATAAAATCTATCGAAGGAAAAAGAATTTCTGTTTTTCGATAGTTTTTTAATTCATGGAGCAGGTGGTTGTATTTATGTTTGTCAGAAGGTTGATAAGGAAATGGACGGTCAGTATTTGATCCAGGGCCTTCGATAGTTTTCTCAAGTCTACAATTTGAGAATGAAGACAGTGTCTTCTTCATTTGGTTGTTGTAGAGATCAGAAACTGAGAAAAATTTAAGAGCTTGATAAATTCTACAGAGAAATAAATAGTGCCTTAAATTCTATCAGTGTATTGATTACTGTAACCCAAACTCATTGAAGCTAATCCTACGGATTAGAATTGTAGCACCCTTCGTGGTTTATATTTATAAAACGATATATTCTCCGACTCGTGTTTTGATAACCGACATGATACAATATTGAAATATTATGTATCACAATTCACAAGCCAAATTTATTTGATCAACTATAATAAATTAAATATCATGTAAAATCAATCTCTTGTTCTGTATACAAAAATTTTTATGTCAATAAAGTGCTTAATATATTATAAAATAAATTTATTGCTTAAATGTACATGATAAAAGATAAAAAAAATATAATTTTGTAAATATAAATATACTAATAAGAGTTCTGTAAAACTGAAAAATTATAACACACCTTCTAATTTTTAAATTTTCACGAGAGTAAAAAATAAATATAAATTTAATATGAAAAAGATATTCAATATTTTACACCATAATTATATTAGATTATGTTGTATAATTATATTAGATTATGTTTCCAATTTTTTTGTTTGTTATTTATATTTTTTATATTAACTTTATGTTCTGTATATTTTATATATTATGTATATTATTTATATTATGTATCTTAATGTTCTGTAAACTTCTCGTGTTCCGTAAATTTTTGTAAATTTCTATAAAGTATTTATGTTCCGTACTTTGTGTATTATAGATTTTACATATTTTTGTGTTCTGTATTTTATTGTATAATTTGTGTAATCATTTTAAGTTTTTCTTTATTTTTTTTAACTATTCTGATGTGTTCCGTATTGTTTTTAAACATGTATGTTCACACATTTTGTTGTATACAGTATCTTATAAAAAAAATGCAAATTATGTCTAGGTTCTGTATAAAAAAAATTGTATAAAAGGTTGTTAAGCCTTTGTTATGTCTCTGCTGTTAAGTGTGATGATGGATGGAATTTGATGATCACGTGTAACATATTTCAAATTAGCCAATACAAAAAGGTTACTAGGTTACTCATATAAATAAGTTACCCACTGAACCTTCCTCTATATATATATATATATATATATATATATATATATATATATAATAGTAGATAATAAATAATAGATGTACAGATAATTAAGCCTATATGTTAATATTATGGATTAGATTTTCCTTTTTTCAAATGTCTTCTATAACATGGACTAGTTTAGTGATATAGATAAACCTTTATAAAATAATAGTTTATGGACCATATCTATTATGTTGAAATCGGAAGAAAATACATTATTTACCAAGATTATTTTCTTTTTGATTATTACTTAATTGAGATTCAACTATAACTAGGTTGATGTTGTCAGGATCTTAGTCTGATTTAATTTTTGGGGCCATAATACATAAATAAACTAAATTTTTTCGTAGAAATATCTATATTATTTTGGGCTCTTATATTTTAAAGATATTAACCGTAAGTTTTATTAGCCTATAATCATAACCATGTACCACTATAGATGGGTAATAACAAACTTAATTTGATAGTTCGTATCGACCTATTTGTGATTGATTTTGACATTATCCAATCAAAATTTTTTATTTTTCTACCAAATTTAATGATTAGAAATGTGTTTTTCTTATAATACAATGATTGGATATTTTACAAAAAAAATATTTGTTATAAATAAGAATGTATTTGTGATAAAAGTTCATCATTATCCAATAATAAAAATTTCAATATCATAATTTGGTCTCAATTCATAACTGTTAGATCTCTTAAATTAAACTAATTAAAACCGTTAAATATAATAGTAAAAGTTATTATATAGAGTTTTTATAAGGTTCGAATACCACCAACAAAATATTAAAATTATCATTTGCAATAATAGTGTCAAAATATAAATAAGATAAAATATCATCTTATTATGTATTTTTGTTTTAATATCTACTATATATACATTAAATCCTATATATAATTAACAAAACTGAAAAAAAATTAAAATTAAAATTAAAAAATATTTTAAAATAACGTGCTTTGCACGAAATACAAGATAGTTTAATTTCAAAGTAAAACTATCGAGTATGTATACCGAAAAACACGTAAATACAAACAAAGCGTGAAATTAGGGGAAAGATTAAAGATTTTAAATTCTTGAACGAATTGGATCAATTGAAAGCTATTTCGATCACTATCAAAAGTATACATATATATGTTATAAAGTTTACACAATTTTTTTATCATGTTTGAGTGATAAATCCTAATTTTTTTGTTATCTTGAACTTGCATTTGGATCCTGATGTAGGAGGAATCCTAGCGTGAAATGAGGCTGCAATGGATGATGAGAAGACAACGATAGAACGAAAGCACGATCATTTCAAGGATCACGTGATCACGCCAAAACAAGATAATGGTACAGTAGCAACGTTTGGGAGTAGTAGATGTTATGCATGTTCATGTTGCTGGAATGTCTGGTCATGCCAAATTGAAAATTTCTGGCAGTGAGTTCAAGCGAGATTAGGAGAAATTGTGCATGATCACGCCTAAAGCTGCATGATCACACTGCTTTTATTTTCTATTATTTTAATTAGGATTTGATTTGATTTTGTTCTAGGGCTTATTGTCCCTATATAAACAATACCATGATGTAATAGAAAATAGATTTTTTATTGAAATTAAAACCCTAGAGAGTTTTCTCTTATTTTCTTGTGGATTCAAGAAACTCATTGTGGATTCAAGGAAAACCTTGTGGATTCAAGGTGTAAGAACCGGGAAAAATTATGTGTAAACATTTAGTTGTTTAATGAAATTGTCTTTCGTATCTATTTTTATTTAAATGTTTTATCTATTTAAATGTTGAAATTTTCGTTAAATGGTCAAATAAGTGTCATTTAGATTCCATGTGAATATTTGTGGTAAATAGAATTTATTTTTAAGAGGATTTTATTTTGTTTTATTTTAATTATCGAAAAGAAAATTTAGTTCATTTTATAATCATTCGGAGAATTGGTATATCGTTCATACCAATGTTTTATTCGTTGAAGTGGGAAATATTCTGGAACATTTGTGATAGAGATATTTTGGTTCGTATATCTATTATTAAACAATTCTTGTAATTATCCATATATTCTTGATAATTATCGTCTCGTAAACCGTATATTCTGTTTATTCTTGTTAAAATTGATCCAATGGATCAATGTTGAACCAAAAATATCGTTTGGGGTATTATTTTTCGTTTAATATAAATTGCTTATTCGTTAATTATTTTTATCAAAAAATTCATTAAAATCCGTAAAACACCGAAAAATCCCCGAACCGTGTTCTTCGTGTTCTTCGTAATCAAATCCAAATTCGAAGGCGTTACCGGAGTCCGATTTCAACGTTCTTATAGTCGAATCGAAGGTCTTGGAATCTAGTTTCATAATCTACCATCAGAATTCGTGTGGGGTAATGTTTAAACTTTATACGAAGCTTTCTTTAATTCTGGAAAATTAGGGTTTATGTGAAATTTGGGGCTTTTTTATTCTGAGCTTGTTCATGTGATTTGATGATTTGTATAGCTTCGTATGGTTTCAAGGAGTCCAAATATGTGTTCAATTTCATTGTTTGATTCCCGGATTAGCCAATTCGAAAATTAGGGTTCTTGAGCTCAAATTGGGGTTTTTCAATTTAGGAATTGTTCGTTGATTTTGATGGTTCCTATAGCTTTATATGATCACATACAATCGATTTGCATGCTTGATTGAGTTGTGTTAACCCTTTTTGAGCTAGTTCGATTGTTGGGGTTTTTGTCAAAATTTTGACTCATTCGTACATAAAATTTGTTAATTGTTCGCTTGTTTTGATTTGGGGATTAGATTGTACGTGTTCCAAGCTTTGTTTTGGTATATAGAACATTGAATTTGGTAAAGGATTGGTGTTGATCGGATTTAGTACCTCAAGTCTTGAAGAAGATGAAGTTTGGTCCCTGAAGTTTTACAAAATTGCAAATTGGTCCCCTGACCAAATTATTTTCTAAATTATTTATTTTTAATTTATAAAAATCTATTTTTGTTTATGTAAATTTTGAAAAATTGTTTTAGAAATGAATTTTCAATTCTAAAAATTTCTTTTAGATTCTGAAAAGTTTTATTTAATTATTCCTTAATTATTTAAGGAATTATTTCGAGATTCTTATTTATTTAAGTAATTATTTATTTTCCAAAATTCTTTAATTATTTTGGAATATGATTTAAAAATGATTTAAATTAGGAAAAATATTCCTAAAAATGTTTTATTAATTATTTAAAATTCCTAAATGATTTATAAAATCATTTTGGGCCTTTCTTTCGAATTACAAATTATTTTTTGAACTTTACATGACATATGTGATTTAATTAGTGCATTTAAATGACAATATATGCTACGTGAATTATGTGAATTATCTGGTTATTGAGTCATAAATACGAATAAGTATTTTGTGACTTGTTTAAATGTTTTAATCGTGTCTAATATTATCACGAGGGGTAGTTAGAACAGAAATTTGTCAGTATTGTTAGAAAATGGGATTGACGAGACCGTTGACTTAGATGTTGACTTTTATATTATAGAGATTTTTAAACGAGCGTGATACGTAAATCATTTATTTAGCAAATCTTAACTATTATATCAATTGAAATATTGTTATCTATGTAACAGAGGCTATTGGACGAGACGAGCCAGATTACCGAATTATGTTAAATGAAGAAGTCGGAGATATCGGTAAGACTAGTAAATGTGTCAGAATTAAGTTACAAACGTTTATGGAATGTAAGAATCATACATTGAAGACTAAAGTACCGTCTCATGTTTGACTATTAAGGCAGACGCATGGGTTCAAAATCGTTGGATCAGACTCAGGGTAATCACAAGAGCGTTAAATCAAAGAAAGATTGAAATAGAGAATCGTGCTATAAGACAGAATAAGGAGGAAATCATATTACTTCGGCCTTACTTAGTAGCTAAGGACCAGAGGCAAGTGTCTATACCTTTCACTCATTGTTCAAGTGATATTTTTCTGCAACTATTATGCGAATGTTACCTTCAAAGTGAATTACAAATATTTTATCCTTATCTTGTACCTACACAAGTATTCTATCTTCCATCTTGCACCTATGCAAGTGTTATTGCTATTTTCTTGTTAATGCAATTATCTGATCCAGTCCCTTATTCGAACTCATATGCATAATTTAGTTTATTTCCTTCAGAATGTAAGGCTTATCTGTTATAAGTATACTTTTCAAAGGACTTGAACTATTTATTTCAGTATTAAGTAAAACCTCTGATTGATATTCTTACTTATCTGATTCATATTGCCATGTTAAATGAGAAAAGTTTAATTATTTTGTTGAAATGTGGATTTCCTAAATGATTGGGAAATTGTGAACCCGATAAGGGTAAAACTGAGATTTGTTGAAATGTGAATTTCCTAAATGATTGGGAAGTTGTGAACCCGATAAGGGGAAAATTGAGTTTTGTTGAAAAACTAGGGTTTTATATTGAACCCGTGAATTGGAAATGCATGACCGCGCGTTGGTCGAGAGTGATGAATTTTGGCCAATAGCAATAAGTGCCGTGGGGCGGATAAATGCACGGGGAACCCTAATATGTGATGAGCCTACTGTTTACCACAGTTTGGTTGGCGAGCTATGAGCGATTGATCATCGGCTTAGCTCGTGTGAACGAATGAATTCCAATTCATTTATTTTGATGATAAACTGAAAAGAGATTTTCCTTATATGGAAACGAATTACTTTTAAAGTTATGGTTTGTTATTGATAATCAAGTTTCATTGTTCTTAAATTCCATTGAGAATTGCAAATTTCATGTCCTATACTATCTTATTGAATTACATACTCTTGTGTTCATTGTTATTCGGAGAACGGTGGCGACCAATATAAATTCCTTCTGTTTTAAACTATTCAGTTGCTAAAAGTTGAATGAAAATTATTGCGAAACATCAAAATTGTTTTAAAAGTTTTGGAAATCATAAATGTTCAAACCAAAGACCTATTTTATTTGGAATACTCAAACCTATTTGGAGAATTGTCCTATCGTACTTTGATAATACACCTGCTGAGCAATTCTTCCGCTCATACTTGTTTTGTTCACTTTTTAACCCTCCAGTGAAAGATAGAGTGACATGACTACATCGTATAAACTTGGAATA
Source organism: Heracleum sosnowskyi (assembly GCA_030848705.1). Classification (NCBI taxonomy): domain Eukaryota; kingdom Viridiplantae; phylum Streptophyta; class Magnoliopsida; order Apiales; family Apiaceae; genus Heracleum; species Heracleum sosnowskyi. Next base: position 736,712 of record JAUIZM010000046.1, on the reverse strand, counting down.
CGAAGAGACGAGCTGTTATGAAGATGAATTGATGCAGAGTATCTGGATCTAGTGTAAGACTATTTGTCTAAAGTTCTTTTTTATTAAATATTATTATGTATATAATTAGTTTGTCCTGGTATACTTCTCATCGAGGTTATACTACGTCTTAGGATTTATGCAAAGAGATTGTTGTAAAGAATAAGTATTTTATGGGATTTTTGGATTCTTGTTTCTAGCACTGTAACCTAAAAAGATCTTGGTATAGTTGGGGTCGCAGATGTTATATTTGAATTGGTTTGATATTTAGCAGGTGATTTATATTGAGATTTTAGCGTGACGACCAAATCCTCTGACCCCGGATTTGGGGGCGTTACACAAGGTATTCAGGGATTTCTCGTGTAAGAGTTCTCGTAAGGATTATCGCTTGCTTTTTCTTGGCTTCCGTGCTGCGTCAGTTGGCATCAGAGCATGCTTTTTACTGTCCTTTCGTTAATTGATTCGTTATGGAAGAATCGGTAACCTAACAAGTGTTAATGCGGCTTTACCCACAACCCTGAAGGCTTTGAAAGATCATATGGTTACATTCGAAAATAAGATGAATTACAATAACCATCAACAAGTTGAAAAGGAAGATCAAAATCAAGTTCCTCGAAATCGAAAATATTGTGTTGGTGAGAGTTGGTGTTATAAGATAGATAAAGGTAGCAGTGATCACATAGAAGATATTGATATACCATTTTTTTATGGGTCTTTGGGAGTAGATGAGTTTCTGAATTGGCAAATTGATGTTGATAGATTTTTCGATGTCATGGGGGTTCCTGAAAATAAGCAAGTAAATATGGTGGCAGTCCGATTAATGAGCGTTGCTTCTATATGGTGGGTTAGAATTGTTATGCAGAGAGAAAAACAAATGAAATGCCCCATTAGAACATGGCGGAGGATGAAACTATTGATGATGAAGAGGTTTTTACCAGAGGGCTATGAGTCTAAGATGTATATGAAGCGTTAGCAAGTTAATGATATAGTTCAACATTATGAACCAAATGATGCTCACAATGTGTTTGATGAAAGTCCTCAACCAAAATTGGATAGCTTTTTGGGTGTGGGAGATGGAAAAGAGTTTGATTATGCTAATTTGGATGAATACTTGAAAGATGTAGAAGGTGCGGGATACGTTGAAGGAGGTGAGAAAGGAAATTGTCAAAACTTGGTGTTTACAAATTTTGGTAAAGGTTATATAGTTGAAGAAGAAGGCAAGATTGGGAATATTGAAGAACACATTATATAAAAACTTGATGATGCGTATAAAGATGAGAATGAGAGCGACGATGAACATGTTAAAGGTGAGAAAACATTATCATTGAGCACTTATAAGTTGGTAGATGATTTGCAACATCATACCTTGATCCAGTCTTTACGCAAGGTGAGTCCTCAAACTTATGATATTGTGGTAGATTGTGAAAGTTCTGAGAACTTTGATTTTCGGGGAATGACTGCTAAAATCAAGTTGGCTCCAGTTATTTATATAGCACCATATAATGTTATTTACGATAATCCACTAGTTGACAGTTACGTAAGTAAACATTATGTGATTGACATTGCTAGTGTGAAATAAAGGGATACTATTATTTTTGATAATTTTGGTGTTGATTCATGTGCGTTTGTAATGTGTAGACCATATCAGCTTGATTTGAATGTATGTCAGAAAAGTAGGGAGAAGACAACTGAGTTCGTGAATGATGGTATGGTTTATGTTGTGTATCCGTTGAAAGATAAGGTTGTCTTAGAGCAATCTATGAATGTGTGGTATCTCTTGGTAAAACACATGAGCTCTTTGATGTCGATTCTAAATTTGTGCTTGCAATGGTAGACCGTGGTTGGTTTGGAATAATTCTTATGGGGTCTTTCCCTATAAAAATACCACCATGGAGAGATAAACATCGATTAGATTCCTTTTTTTAGATGAGAACTTGAGGTAGAGTTCTTTTGAAGTGAAGGAGACTGATGTAGGAGAAATCCTAGCGTGAAACGAGGCTGTAATGGATGGTGAGAAAACAACAGTAGAACGAAAGCACGATCATGCCGAGGATCGCGTGATCATGCCAAAACAAGATAATGGTACAGTAGCAACGTATGGGAGTAGTAGATGTTATGCATGCTCATGTGTTGGAATGTCTGGTCATGCCAAATTGAAAAATTGTAGCAGTGAGTTCTCATAAAAATTAGCGCTTGCTTTTTCTTAATTTTCGTGTTGCGTCATGTTCAAATCAGGCATTCATACATTACGGTATATTGATGGCTTTTGAGATGCTCTTGAGTTACTTGTGCAACTAGTTGTACTGAATTTTGTTTAAATTAATCACGAACTATCATCCCCATTTCTTATATGTAAGGCTTAATGACCTTTTATCCCTAAAGGTTTACTACCATATATCCATCAGCCCATGTGTTTTAAAGTTATACCTTTTAACCCTTATATCGGTTCAGAATAAAAAAATCAGTATAACTCGGATGGGCAAAACAAGCATAAATCCGTGTTTTAAAGACTATTTTAAAGATGACAGCCATCCAAACCAATAACCTTCCTGCAACCAAGCTTAAATCCATGTTTTAAAGACTATTTTGCTCATCCGAGTTATACCGGTTTTTTATTTTGAACCGGTATAAGGGTCGAAATGTATGATTTCAGTAACTCAAAGGTTAAAAATGTACAACTTTAAAACACAGAGATTGATGGATATATGATAGTAAACCTTTAGGACTAAAAGTTCAATAAGTCTATATGTAATACGTACGTAACAAATTTAACCCCATTTCATGTATGCAGATTATTTATAGGGCTTGTTTGGCAACGGTTTTATAAGCTGACTTATGGCTTATAAACCCGTAAGAGCTTATGGGGGGTGTTTGCCAACCCAACTTATGACCTCAACTTATAACTTATATGCTGATAAGTTAAATGTTAATAATGAGGTTCATTTTCCTGAACTTATTGACTTATTACTTGATTTCTTTGTTTTTAATACTTTATATTTTTACCTTTGTGTTTTTAAATATTTTTTTAATTTAAAATGCAAGTGTTTAAATCATTGTATTTAATAATTATTTTTTCAAATTTAATTTATCAAACTCTTAACTAACTTATAAGTAAATTTATCCAAACACCCTTATGACTTATAAGAATTTATCAACTTATCACTTATATGATATTTAATCATTTTAAGCTATAAGTCAACTTTTTTATGATATCCCAAACACGCATATAATCTTGTAACGGTAAAGACATGAAAATCATGTGATGAATGTCACGTAATTGTCGTTGAACATCCAACTCATATTTTATTTTTATTTTTTAGTTGACACGTCAGCGACAATTAATGTCCGATAACAAAATGAATAGAAAGGTTATAATCAAAATATTTAAAAATTACAAATCATAGTGTGTAACTGAATAGTACAAGGGACATTAACCAAAAATAGCATATAAGTAGTTGAAAAAAGTCGCGTTTCGCAGCATTGTTATAATTTTTTTTTTTAAAATTTATCAATTAAATTAAAAAAATTACTCAGTTCTCTTTAATAAGTCATCCTTTCGTGAAATACGTTCTTTTTTTTAAGATCAAAATCTCAAGTTTAATATACTGAATACTTGTGTTATATATTAATTTTCATGTTAACATACTCTAGCCGCTCTCTCGTTGAAAAAATATCACTATCAATTAAAATATAAAAATAACGCGTTCCTCCCTAATAGTCATCCTCCCATTGAAACACATTTTCCTTTTTAAGATCAAAATCTCAAATTTAATATATTGAATATTTGTCTTATATATTAATTTTCATGTTAACATGCTCATTTCTAATGAGCCACTCTTTTGTTAAAAAAATACCTATATAAATTCACAATCCTATTTTACTTTCAATTTAACTTTTAACTTTATGTCTTTCTTATAATTCGAACTCTTCTCCTCTATAAATTCGCACACCTAATATACTTCGAATAGAACTTTTAATTATGTATACAAACACCTATTTTACTACTAATAAAACTTATAATTGTATGTTTTTTTTATAATTTTTGAACTTTTTTTCTCTATAAATTCGAACATCTATTCTACTTTCAGCAGAACTCTTAATTCTATGGCTTACCTATAAATTCGAATTATTCTCCTTTTTAAATTCGAACACCTACTCTACTTCAAATAAAACTTTATTTTTATGTCTTCTCTATAAATTCAAATTTTTCTCCTCTATAAATTCGAACACATATTCTACTTCTAATATGTTAAAGAATATTTTTTAATTTATTAATATTTAAAATTGTAAAACTCTAAAAAAATAAGAAAAATAGATTGAGACGACAAATCCACTATTAAGGCAGACTAGGTTGAACCCTGGCTAAACCAAAAATCGTATTTAATAAAAAAATTATATTTTTTAGCGATAAATTATTTATAGCCTCGAGTATTTTATAATCATGATTTCCGCCGATGCCCTTATCACAAGTATTCGTCATAAATTTAATAATATGAACGCTAGCTAGGAATGTTTTAGACATAGTTTCTGGCATCTTAACTAGGAAAATATGCTAGAGGCACAAAATTTGTTTACAAAATTCTTTTTAAATACACATGGCAATTCCTGAATCGTTGTAATAATAAGTGAACCCTTGCATTCACACAATAACACCAATCAAAACATTCCAAATTGCAACATCACCTATGTCATGTCATTTGGTAACAAAATTTTGTACCAAATTTTGTGTCTATAGCACTACTCTGGTAACTATATGACCCACAAAGAAACGACGGATTTTTATTATCTTTGTTTATTCGATTGCCCATCATTCATCAATGCCGAGTTCACTAGCCTAGTCATGCATATAAGAAAACAAGAACTGTAGGAACCAAAAATGACCATGCATATTAGTGAAAATAAAAATGCTTATTGCATTATCACTCCAATGGAATTGAATTTAACTACTTTCACACACGTAGCCAGGGGGAGCTTCCTTCTGGCAATAGTTAAACAATTTAACGAACTGCATAGGAATGCCCGGTCCAGGAATAAAGGCATCGAGTGTCAGGGCACGGCAAAAACAAGCTGCAACCTCAATATCAAGTAAACCTTCAACTAATTTGCAGCATGGAGTCCTTAGAGGATTAAGTGCTGCGCCCACTGGCAAGACCGAAACGCCAAGCACATCAGCACATGCAATCTTTATTTTCACTGTATTTTTGGGACAAATTTCCGCTGCAGGTGGAGATTGCTGGCCAGGAAATATTGGTGGTACCAAGAATGGCAATGGTGGTACCAGGTTTGGAATAGGTGGTAAAAACCCTGGGAGCTGACCATTAACTTGTATGGTAAAGATAATGTTGAAGAATAGGAAAGCTAGGGCTAGGCCCTTTGAATTGTACATCATTGTGTCTACACTTATAATAACAAATACTTGAGTGCTCAAATGTATGTAGAGCACTTGAATATCATGACATGAGAATATGTTATGCTATTTATAGATGGATTATATTATATATGGCAATTTTTTTTTTTTATTATGTTGTGTTTATGTTGGATTCGTCTGCATTTGAATATAGTCGACCTCTACTGTCATTTGAAAATTATTGAGAAATTATTGAACCATGGTCTAGCTAAAGAAGAACTAATTCAAAATTAGTGGGCTCATATCATATTCTCTTTTGTATCAATTCACTGATAACCTTGCATTTCACCACTACAACAAAAGCGGCTAAATTCAACCGTCTAAATTCTGTTGAATTTATCATATATTCAACAACAAATTGTTGAGTTTATATTAAATTCAACCGCAACCATTCTGTTGAATATAAGGCTGTTGAAATTAGCAATTCGGTTGAATTTAACTTCAAATTCAACCGTTTTCGGTTGATATTAGTTATACTATTTTCAACCATTTTCGGTTGAAAAGAAATTTTGAAAATTTTGAAAATTTTGAATTTTCAAGTTTGAATTTTGCAAAAAAAACATTTTCCCGCCAATGACTTAAAATCAACGGAAATTTGTTGAATTTGGTTTTGCTATAACCAACGGGTTCCTGTTGATTACATTATCTTGCCACTGTAAATGAATTTCAACCAAATCTTGTTGAATACAGCTCTCTTAAAATCAACGAAATTTGGTTGATAAAAGTTTATTTTTTACATATGTGTACATTAAATTCAACCGAATCCAGTTTAAAATACTTGACCATATGGTATTTCCATGTGCATCTGCAAAATCTCTAAGCATTTCACGTGCATCATACATATCATCATCTCTAGAACCAAAATTACCCGAACTAGTCTCCGCTTCAACGCGGGATCTATGCTTCTCACCATGAAATATCCATGTAGTATATGACTCCATAATACCATACCGATACAAATCATAAGTTACATTGTCGGGTAACTTACTCCATGAATTTCCACATTCCTTACACGGACATCTTATCCTCCCTTTTGAATCAACTTCCCCTCTTAAAGCAACACTAATGAAATTTTGTACACCAAGTTTGTACTCCTCCGTTATATTATTCCTTGCATCGAACCTATGATGCATCCAACTTCGGTCCGATGCCATCTAGAAATATCACATATAATTTAAATAGTCATTACAATTAATTTTAATTAGGCTTGTAATATCAAATAATTATACAAACACGTCATTAGTGTGATTAGTAACATTAATTTATAGCTAATCATCTCTATATTATAGTAACACACTTACAATAAGTAATAATCACTCTAATTTTATTCCTTTATTCAAGATAGTGAATCATCATTTCATACAATAATAATACCTAATTAACATAAATGAATACATAATAACAACAAGAACCAGAAGAAAAGTATAAAACAGTACTTACTTGGATATGAAAACTTGAAAATTTGAAGATTAACCAAGGAAGAGATGCAAGTAAAAATGGCGAATAACGGAAAGGGAGGCTTCGGAAAGGAAATGGTGCTGCGAATATGGTTTACAAATGCATCTATCAAATTCAACAAGAAACTGTTGAAACTAAAGGTTAGGTGGCAGATGAAATCAATGCAATGCAGTTGAATTTAAATACGCCCATGCTTTGATTTTTAACAACATCCCGTTGAATTTAGCTCTGCAACTTACCTTTCTTTTCTAGTCGTTGAGATTTAGATATTTTTTTGATTAAAAAATTGAAATTGTAAAACTAACAAACGCCAGTTATTTTTTTTATTTTAATGTTTCTTGAATCAAGTCGTTAATATTTATGGTATGTGTACTTGATTAAATCACTGGTAATTTTTTTGTGCATTTTAAAACCTAATAAGTATTTACTATCTTTTGTTAAATGAATTGATTGAAAACAAATTTTTTATTTTCTAAAAATTTATGACTTTTTTTACTAGTATTGGATGACATAAATTTTAACGTGTAGATCTTTGATGTCATTATACCATTTTTTTTAGAATTCATACTTAGTTATTTGTCGTATTTTATATAAATAACTGAATTGGCAAATTTACGAAATCCCGTTGTTTTTATAATTTGGAAAAACATGTAAAATACATGGGGGGAAATCCCGCCAAATATAATCAACCGAATGTTGCGAACCGTTGAATTTAGCATCGAGCGGGAAAAATCCCGCGTTTGGAAAAAGTGCATTTTTCTAAATTCAACAAAAAATAGTTGAATTTTATACCAGTTGAATTTATTTCTATTGTATTTAACTTTGTGGCGGGTACTTTCCCGCTTAACGAAAAAATTCTCGCACAAATTCAACAGGATGCCGTTGAATTTGATTCCTGTTGATTTTATTCCGTTGAATTTAGTGGCTGTTGAATTTGTTCTGTTGAAATTGATTTTCGGTCAAAGGTCAGGTCACGCTAACACTACAATCAACAAGATCCGGTTGATATTAAAGACGGTTGAATTTATCCCGTTGAATTTAACCGCTTTTTCTAGTAGTGCACTTTCTGCATTAATTAGCAGCTAATTATAAACGGTTCACCGTCTATTTTTTATAATATATTGGAGCTAGGGTTCATATATATTCACCTGTTCTTTATTTTTTGTGATATACTAAAGCTAGTGTTGGTAGTTAATAAAATAAATGTTTACAGGGTTAAGTTCTATGGAGACCATCTTTTTTTTGGAGATCCGGAGACCACATCTGTTCTGCAACTAAAATAGATCATATTTTGTAATCAAAAATTTGCAAAACGTACTGTTTTGCAAAGTATATTCTATGAAAATCACTATTTCATTGAAAATCTTGAAAATATGTAAGTTCCGCAAACTAAACATGAATGTTCTGCGAACCGAACATGTTTTGATGAACAATATGTTTTGCTATGTTTTAGTTGCAAAACATATATAATTTTAAAGATTTTAAATGAAAATAGTTATTTTCATAGAACATAATTTATAAAATATTATATTTTGCTAAATTTAGATTATAGAACGTATGTGGTCTCCAGGTCTTCACAAAAAAGGTGGTCTCCATAGAACTTAACTCAACGTTTACATATATATATATACATAGGGGGCTATTCTACTACAAACCACTCTTAGACTACAAACCTACAAACTAAATAATTTTTTTTCAAATCGCGTCGAAACATAGCATATATGGTATGCAAATCGATCGTTGGGAGATAGAGAAAAATACGGTGAAGTCGGATTTCAAAAACAACTCTCCGATTGACGGGAAAAGTTAAATTAAAAACGAAAGGGAATATGTGTGATTGAGTGTGAGAGGGTGTATTTTAGTTGTGTGTTGTGTATATAGGGGGGTCATTAGATTATATTAATCTAAGGGCTTAAATTGGTTCTTAGTTTGTATTTTAAAAAAGATTTGTATTTGAGCACTAGCCTATATACATATAATATTTTCAACTATAATATGTAAAATTTATAACCAAACTATATATTTTAAAAATACTAATTAAAATTGTACATGAAATACAATGTTTGTGGAGTTTATATATTATAATAGTTTAAATTTGAAAAAAAAAAAACCAGACTTGAGAACATCTGAGACTCCTTGGTAGCTATTGTGTCAAGTCATGACCGAGCTTCTGAGACTCCTGCGTAGGCTCTGCTTCTAGGACTCCTATAGCCAGTTGGCGTATAATTTTAAGTGGGGCAAACGTGTATATTAAACATGTCACGCCCTTAAAAACGTGCATTGCAGCTACTTAATTGTGTTTCTCGTTAATCTATATATTCATACTCCTATTTGTATTATATTTTCCTTAAATTTAACATTGTTCATGGACTATCCTTATCTTGATCCATATTCTTTTCTTTTTTTTTTTGCCAAAAAAGGAAGCAATTTCATTAAAACTTCAACTCATCAAACAATACATGAAAAAGTGAGGAAGGGCATCTCCCTTAATCCACCTACGTTCAGCTATAGAACTAGAACTCCTCACAATGGAATGAGCAGCCTTGTTCGCAGAACGTTTAACAAAAATTAACTTAACGTTATGCTCTAATAAAGCATTCAACAAATCCTTGCATTCTTTCACTACCCTGCCTAAATAGGATAGGTTTACTGTGGAGCATCTTATTGCATGCACTATCGTAAGACAGTCTGTTTCCACGATTACTCCAGACCATAGTTTTTGCTTCACCCAACTCAATGCTTCTCTAATGCCCACTGCTTCAGCCAATATTGGATCAATGTTCCCCTGTTTACAAGACACTCGAGCTTCTATCAAATCACCTGTATGATCTCGTGCAATCATAGAGTATGCATAAGAACTGGACTCCTCAAACAATGCTGCATCAGTGTTGATCTTAATCATTCCTTCCGGTGGTTGCTTCCATTGCTCACTGCCATCTGCTAAGGTCATAAACCCTAGATAGTTGTCAAATGACTTATCTTGAGCTATTCTCCATTTATTAAGAAAGAGATTCGCTGAATCAACAATCTCCGCGGGTTCCATTTCTTTTTGATTCCACACGACATTATTCCTGTTTTTCCACAAAGACCAACAAGTCATGCTTAGTCTTTCCATCTGATCCTTTGAATTCTGATATGAACAGTTTCCCATCCATTCCATGAATGTAGCAGCACTGTGATCCACTCCCCCATACTTAGTAAGGTCCCAACATTTTATAGCTATAGGACATGCTACAAGAATGTGACCAACACTTTCAAAATCTGAATTACAAACTGGGCAATGAGGATTGACATTTACCTTCCTCAAAATGAGTTGATCTTTTGTTGGTAAACAATTGGACATTGCTCGCCACACGAAAATTTTAACTTTTTGAGGGATCTTCATATTCCATACCTTCCTCCAGGTTTCTGAGTTATCTTGCCCGTTATACTGCTCTCTACCTTCTTGAAAGCATCTATATGCACTTTTGACACTATAGTGACTCAACTTTTCTCTATTCCAGAACCACGAGTCAGCGTCCATTATACGTATAGGAATTGATAAGATTAAGTTGGCATCCCTTTCTGAAAAAATATCCCTTATTAAATCAGTATCCCATTCATTACCATCTGTCGCCATAAGAGATGATACTGTCCTGCCAGCTAAAGCTTCGTGATTTGTTTCAATATATGGATTACTAACACATGGAAGCCATGGATCATTAGTAATATGCACACTATTTCCATTCCCTACACAACGAACAGCTCCTTTTTTCAGAAGAACTTGGGCTTCTAAAATGCTTCTCCATATGTAACTTGGGTTATTGCCCAAACTAGCAGTAAGAAATGATCCGTTGGGGTAGTATCTGGCTTTGAAAACTTTGCTCGCCAAACTATTCTGCTCCGTTATAAGTCTCCACCCCTGTCTGCCTAAAAGAGCTATATTAAACTCATGCAGTTGTCTAAATCCTAAGCCACCTTTAAGCTTGCTTCTACTCATTCTTACCCAGCTCATCCATCGAATACCACCTTCTTTATTAGGAGAAGACTTCCACCAGAATTTTGCCATCATTCTCTCTAGCTCATTACAAAGTTGCTTTGGTAATAAGAACATGCTCATGGCATAATTCGGGACCGATTGAGCCACTGTTTTTAGCAACAATTCCTTTCCTCCTTTTGAAAGCAACTTCTTGTCCCACCCTTCCATTTTATCTTTGACTCGCTCCTTCAGGTATCCTAGTACTGCTGATTTGTTTTTGCCCAAAATATTTGGTAAGCCCAAATAATTAGTATTTCCTGTAGCTTCCTGAAAGTTTAGCACTCCACAAATTTCGTTCCTATCCTCGACAATAGTATTATGACTGAAGAATATCGAGGACTTCTCCGAGTTTATTTGTTGACCTGATGCTCTTTCAAAGGTGTGAAATAAATTCAGGACATTCTCTGCAGTCTCCTTTCTTGCTTTACAATAAATGTAGCTGTCATCAGCAAAGAAAATATGAGAGATTGAAGGAGCACCTCGTGCCACCTGAATACCAGTGAGAAGTCGCCGTCTCTCATAACTTTGAATCAAAGCTGTAAAACCTTCCATGCAGATTAAAAATAGGTAAGGCGGCAGAGGATCCCCCTGACGGATGCCTCTCTCTGGAATAATTTTGCCAAAAACTCTACCTGCATGACTAATCTGATACTTTGCTGACTTTATGCATTCCAAAAACATGACCACCAGTTTATTATTAAATCCCAGCTTGATCAACATGGCTTCTAAGAAACCCCATTCCACTCTATCGTATGCCTTGCTCATGTCAAGTTTCAGAGCCATCCACCCTGTCTTCCCTTTGTTTTTCCTTTTCATGTAGTGCATAACCTCGTACGAGATCATAATATTGTCCGTTATTAACCTACCAGGGACAAAAGCACTTTGAGTAGGGGAGATAATGTTATTCAGAACCCCTTTGAGCCTGTTTGCCATTACCTTCGAAATGATTTTGTAACTGACATTGCATAAAGAGATAGGACGGAGCTCTGTCATTTTGGTTGGATTGTTCTTTTTTGGAATCAGCACGATATTGGTCTCAGTTACTTGGCTCTTGAATTTCCCTGTATCAAAAAACTGCCTGACCAATTCAACAACATCCTCTCGAATTATACTCCAATGTTTTTGGTAAAAACCCGGACTCATGCCATCTGGGCCAGGTGATTTGTCCGGATGCATGCTAAAAAGAGCACTTTTAACCTCATTTTCGTCCACTGGAGCAAGAAACTTTATGTTCTGATCTGTTGTTACTTTCTCCTCTATGCACTCAATAATTTCCTGTCATTCTGTACTAGAAGCTTTGAACAAATCGTTAAAATAATCCACCATGACTTCTTGAAGACCATCCTCCCATCCAACCATTTGATCGTTTTTATCTAGCAATGACTCAATGTGATTCACCTTTCTTCTATTTTTAGTAGCTGCGTGGAAAAACTTACTGTTTTGATCCCCCTCACGCAACCACAACTGTTTGGATCTTTGTCTCCAGAAAACTTCTTGTTGGCTATAAATTTCTGTCAATTCTTTAGAGCTTTGCTTGTATAGACTTTTAGAATTCGCGTCCCTTCTTGATTTTAACATCTTCATGACTGACTTACACTTGTGAATACGCTGTCGAAAGCTCCCTATAATTTCCTGTCCCCACTTAGATAGTACCTCTGAACATAGATCCAATTTCTCATGAAAAGATCTATTCTCATGTTCGATCCATATATCCTTTACTATCTGTTGACACATTGGATCTCTAAGCCAAGCGTTTTCAAATTTAAAACATTTTGCAGAGAAAAAATTGACTTGTCTTCTTGGCTCGAAAAATATCGGGCAGTGGTCACTTGTTGAGATTTCCAGATTTGAAAGTTTGACCTCTGTAAAGATACTTAGAAAACTGCTGGATGCCAATGCTCGATCCAGTCGTACTTCAATCCAATCTTTAGTGTCTCTACCTCTGTCCCATGTGTATCTGTACCCCTCTAACTCCAAGTCATTCAAGTCACAATCCTCTAATGTTCGTTGGAAACCTTGTAACAACCAATGAGGGTAAGGTCTGCCTCCTCGTTTGTCTTCTTGATGCAAAATGTTGTTAAAATCCCCTACGAGGCACCATGGTGACATATCATGAGCTTTTAAGTGTCTAATGAGCTCCCAAGTTTCCTTTCTCTTCGTTCTATCTGGCTCCCCGTATATACAAGTCATTCTGTATTTATGCCATCCCCCTATATCAACCATGAGGTCTATGTGATTCTTGCTGTAAGATAAGACTCGAGCTTCACTATTATTTTTCCATAATAAAGCCAGTCCTCCACTATGGCCTTGTACATCAACTGAAATAGCTCCATCATATCTCAAAAGAACTCTGACCTTCTCTACTGTGTCCTGCTTGCATAAAGTTTCACTAAGAAATACAAAATTGGGCTGCTTTTGGAATATAAACTCCTTAAGGAACTGAATAGCCCATGGGGTCCCAAGCCCACGGTAGTTCCAGCTGAACGTGCTCATTGTGGTAGGCGAACTCCTGTTACAGAGCTCGCCTTTGGTCCGTTTTTTGGAATATTTCCAAGAGTTGTGTCTTGATCCATACCATCTATATTATCCTCTTCCAATCCCGTAAAACGTTCAGTGTTGTGGCCCATTTTATTGTCTATGTCCAGCCCATAATTAGTACGCCTTTTTTTATTCTCCACAGTTGTAATTCCACTTTTTTCGGCATTTGATATGTTTCCTTCTTCTCCGGGATTCTGAATTTTCAAACTTGCTTGTTTCCCTCCCTTATCTTTATTTTGAATTTCGTAATTCCCTTGATTTACTCCTTCTGTTGCAACTGTTTCCTGATTCTGTGGGGAATGATTCATCGGTACTCCATCTTTCTCTCCAATGCTGTTTGACAAATTCCGATCACTTTCCGTTCCATCCCTCAACCACTGAGAACCTATCATCTTGGTTTGCCTTCTCAATGGAGCTCTCAACCAGACTCCATAAGGGTTGATTATTTCATTTTCTGGTGTATCAAATAATTTACCACAAAATTTCTCTGAATGTCCCAAAAGACCACATATGAAACAAAAGGTGGGAACATTTTCGTATTTGAAATTAACCCAGAACCAATCTGCACATGTTTTCCTTAGCTTCATCTTTCTCTTTAAAGGCTTATCCAAATCAATTGATACCCTGACTCGCATATAGTCCCTCCATGTGTCTTTAAAATTTGATGAGCACGATTCGATGAAGGTTCCAATATAATTCCCAATCTCAGTTATTACCTTCTTCGTCATGAAACCCACCCTGAGATCATATATCTGAACCCACAAATCCAGAGTATTCAGTTTGACTCCCCTAGGAATCTCTCCTTCTTTCATACGTGCAATAATCAGAGCTTTCCGATTAAACGACCATGGACTGCCATCTACAACCCGCTTTAGATCTATCTCATGATAAAACTGAAACAAATAAAGATTTGTCTCAATCTCTCTAATTTGCACTCCCTTCTCTGGCCTCCATAATGCCGCTAATGTATGTTGCATAGCTTGAAAATCAACTATTACTTCCGTGAAGAACCTACCAACCAGGCATAGCTTTGCGTTAAAACCCCGAGTTAATGCATCTTCCTCATTTTCATCCACCACTTCTATATCAATACCTTCCCCTTCTTCATCATCAAGCGTGATGTCCTTCATTGCTTGAATGAGTTTACTGGTTGATGCCATGATAGACAAAATTCTAATGAATTGAAAAAAGTGTTAATATATGACTCGTGTATGGTTTGTGAATATGTGGTTTGTAATATGTAAAACTTGCATAGAAAACTTATAAACGACAAAACGAAGAAACAGAGTTACTTTCTGACCATGTCAATAGACAAGACGAGAGAGCATTTGCTCACACTTAGTTTAGAAGAAGTAACATTTTTTATCCATATTCTATTATATGAACTATCCATTACAAGATTCAATCAATTCTTTCCATAATTTACGTCATCAGTGAACATCACAAGATAATATCAAATCCTTGATTTCATATCCATCTGTTATCCAGCTTTTCAAATTTGAATATTTGATGACTCTGCACGGGATTAGTTATACAATTGTTTATCTGATTTTAAGTCGAAATTAATTTATCACTTTCAAAATTCAAATCCATGACTTCATTAGCTTCTTCATTTTTTTCTTTATTAACTCTATGTGATATATAATCCATGAGTGATGGGTTTGTTATATAGAATCGTATTTATATATGTATGTTTTATTTGCCTTCATATCTCAATCGGTATCTTATTTGACAATAACTTTCCTATTTTTTTATGATATAGGTGTTAAAATAGTGAAGATGTATCGCTTGGTTCCCATGAGTTCATGTTAAGGATCTGGATTTCACGAAGTCAGGTATATTTTCTTAATCACTTAACAATCATATCAATTATTATAGCTTCATTTACTTTATTAGACGATTTTTGTAATTAGTTTTTGTAGTGTGTAATTTTATTAGGCATCTGACCTGTTTGATGAAAGTTCCGACAAAGGTTTGTTCTTCACTATATATTTCAATTAGGATTATGTTTTTTGTGTTTTATATGGCCATATATTTGAGTTTTATTGATATGAGCATAAATATAGGTCATATCATGATTTTAGCTGATCCGATGACATTTAAGGTGTGTTTTCTTTGGTTCAGAAGTTTTAATTTCAACAATGTTAGTCAATTTTCATAGAACTTTTATGGTACAGTTCTGATTGATTTCTATACATGGTTGCTGCAAGGTGATGTTTTGGAATCACACTACATAGAATTCAGAAAATAAAGGATAATGTATCATAACTTGAAAGCAATATTATTGATTTGCTATTCATTTATAAATCAGCAAGATTATCTCTAATTGTACATCTCTTTTTATGTCTGTCTTCTATTAATTAGTGGCGAGACAGAGCCTAATGTTGGTGCTTAAATGTAGGTGAAATCTGCAAACTCAATTTTCGTTTGTAGCATCTCTTACTAGCCATCCCCTTTTATGCCTTTTATTTTTCATTTTTTCCTCTTTTTCTAATCCATCATGCACTTCAAAGTCTAGCATATGAGACTCATGTAATGTCACTAATTTTGTTGGTCCTTGAGTTTTGTAGAAGGGGGGTTGAATGCAATACTGATAAAATTCAATTTATGTTTCAACAACTAAAACTAATATTAAATCCTATCAGTAGAAGAAATGCAATCACAAGTAGTTTTCTCACAAAATAAATATTTTATTTATCTTGCGAAAGTGTTGATACAACCTTGAGAGAAAATGTATTTTTCTCAAGCTTCGGTTTCTCAAGTTGTCACAGTATAGAATGAGGGATAGTCTAAGTAAACTAATAATATCTCTATCATCACGGGTTTGTGGAGCTACTGTCATTTTCATGTGGCAGCTTCTTACAATTTGCCTACTCGTGTGTCTTACCTAAATTGCTATACAAACAGATTTATCATTACAGAAAAAGCAATCTAGATACATTCTATATTTAGCTAACACAATTCCAGTAGATGTTGATTTATCATACTCTTGAATTGGTGAGCTTTGTCTTGTGATCTCTCAAGCTTCTGTCATAGTCTTGCAGACCTGATGCAGTGTTGGGATACTGCAGCACGCCTATTTCTTGAACATCCAAACTGTCACATGTTTGACTGGGTAGATCCCCAATTCAAAATTTATCCCTCTGAGACAGTATCCTGATCTCCAAGCTTGCTGTCACAAGAATGCGCTTTTGGTGATAGTAAGAAATCCCCGCAATAGATGTTGTCAGGAGTTTCCAAACTTGTTGTCAGGAGAATATAGAATTGTTGTCTCAAGGCTTCCGCCAATGTTGTTTTCAGAGAAAATATGTTGTCTTGACTTGCAACATGTTGTCTTCTTGTAACCTTACTGTCAGTGCCATGACAGTAACATTTATTCTTGCTGTCATCCTGATATACTCCTTGAGGCTTGAACAAACGAATGAATTTCTTCCAAGATTTATAAACAAGTTTATTATAGCGATTGAAATGGCTACAAGAACATACTCTGGTTGTGACAGTATGTTCTACTTAATAAAATTAAGTATTACAAAACATAAAATTAAGTTGTATTCTAAGCTATCACCCATAAATCCTAACAATCTCCCCCAATTTGTTTTTATGGATAATAACTACAAATTTACAGACTTTACATGCTGACAACTTAACTAACAAAGATCAAAATGAATACAAACATAGGTGTTCCTTAATGAATGAGCAGATATGAAATGTTTACCTACGTTTGAGCTTCAGATTTTCTTTTCTTCCTGCTTTTTTCCTCTCTTTTGAGAGCTTCTGCTACAAAGTTTCTGAGACCTTGCAAAAGTGATATTTCCATGGGGGAAATTGCATCTTCTTATCTCATCAATGTACTGTTGAGCTGCTTTAGGACCAGCCTGTTGAGCATCTGGAGATCCATCCACTTCTCTTGACCAAATATATAGACTCTGAATTTTACACTGTCTTTGTCAAGCTTGAATCTCCTACCAGGAAATGCATTGAGAGTTTTCCTTCTTGCCTTGTCCAGCTTTGGATCTTCACCCTTTCTCTTATGAATAATTTCTTCAAGCTCAAAGAAGCACAGCATCTCCAGATGGTGAGTTGATCCAACCACTGAGTAATTTAATTCTTTAAGTACACTGGTCTTGAGCTTGTGAAAACTATCCAAGTAAATTTCTTCATTTCCATGCTTGATCCTGAAAGGGTTTTCCAACACCCAAGGTTGAAAGTTTGGTTCTTTGAATCTCTCCTTGTTCTTACTCTGGTACTTGCTCAAAAGCTCAGCTTCCATTTTCTCAACATTTTCATCATTTTTAGCTTTAGATGTTTTCTCCTGACTAGGCATGGCTTGCACTTCTACTTCAGGAAAATCATCCTCATAGTCAGCAAATTCTTCATCAGAATACTCCAATAGATGAGCAATGTCAGCATCATCATGCAATGAGCAATTCCCATGTTTCTGGTAAAATTCTTCATCTCTTTCAGCCTTGTATGCCAGAACATGTTCCATGACTTTATCAGGTACATTGTCATAACCTTGCATTAGATTGACCATTCTCTCTAAGTAGAAGTACTCAATTCTTCTTGTGACCATCCTCTTTTTGCGTTTAAGATCTTCTGTTACCTCATATGAAATCACCTTCATGGTAAAGTCTTTATGAACAATTACTGACCTTGACTGATCAAACCAAAGAACATACTTGGTTGCTTCTTGGTTGTCATCCAACTTTACCTCAACATTCTTGATTCCTTGAGCTTCTTTTTCCAGAAGATCAAAGGAGCTGTATAATCTTGTTTGGATTGGCTTCTTCAGTTTCCTGCCAAGCCCTGTAGCTTTCTCCTTCCCTGAGTACTTTGTTTTTCCTTTCGTTGGTTTAGAAGTCTTCTCAGTTTCAGGTTCCTGTCTAGAAAACCAAGCTCTGGCTAAGGATTTTGTCCTTTTAGGCTTGACTACTTTCTTGGTTTCATCCTTGACAGCATCTTCCATGACAGTGTCTTCCTTGACAGTGTCTTCTTTCATAGGGTCTTCCATGACAGTATCTTTATCTTTGTTGACAACATCTTTGGTGACAACATCTTTCTCAGCATTGATACTGTCAATATCACACCTTAAGATGCTTGCCTCCAAAGCTTCAAATATCTCACTCTCCCCTTCTTCTGTAACACCAGCATTTTGCTTTCCTTGTTTAGGGGCTTCTTGCTTGCTTGTATCCTGGGCTTGATTTGCAGTGTTCCCAGCAGTTGATCCACCAACATCCTTAACAACACCAGGACCTCCACTTCCATCCAATTCATCATCATCAAGAGAGTCATCAAATGCACAGCTCTCACCTTGCTCAGCTCTGTTAGCATTAGCTTTAGAAATTAACTTCTTCACTTTAGAGCTTAGCTTAACATTTCTCCTTGCCAGTAGCTTGTGAATTGCTTTGACAGCTAGGACTCTTTCCTTGTTGATTTTGGATTTGAGAATTACATTCACCACTTTCATTACTGTCTTTGTCTCCATTCTTGAAGTACCTTGCAGATCTAGATATGCACATCTCCTGACACCCTCTCTTGAGATTGCTCCATAACAGACACGGAATGGATCAAGGTACACCTCTGGAAGTCTCTCTGTTATTAGATTCTGAAGTTGCACTTGTAATATCTCATTGAAGCTTGAGTGATTTGTCTTAATCTTAGCTTTCGTCACACTCAACACTCTTGCTTGTAGGTTCTGTAACAACTGCATGGTGATGAACATTGAAATTCATGTGTTCAAGTACACATCAATTGCCCATCTTCTTTCCTCATTAATCTTCACACATACACTCACAATCATTTCGACTAGGGATGTTGAGACTTGAGTTGGAGTTAAGCTTGGCTTCCTCATAGCCTCCTCAATTATTCTGTTGAGTTGCTCATCCTGATTGTGCAGTGTACTTTCTCTGTAATCCACCATTAGAGTAATTGCCTCTTCCTGATCAATTTCAGTTCCTTCAGTCCAAAGGGATGGTGCATTGCAGTATTCAGGCAACTTCCCTTTGCATTTCCCCAACTTATTCTGCTCCTCCTTTTCTCTCCACTTCTTCTATAAAGCAGTTTCCTGAGGCTATGGAGTTGGTTCCCTAATTGATACAGGAGGGAGTATTGGCCTCTTTGATTTTGACTTTCCTTGCAGTTCCTCCAATACTTCTTTGGACATCAATAATGTCTCCCCATCAATTTCATATTCAAAAAGATTTTCAGTTCCACTTCCTTGGTGTTCTACAGATTTTTCACCTTTTCCTGCTGACTCCCCCTTACTTGCAGGCTCCCCCTTACTCCTTGACTCCCCTTTAGATGCAGGCTCCCCCTGAGTTGCAGGTACTCCTTTTGCTCCAACACCTTGCTCTTGGGCAGATTCTGATCTTACACTTTTCTCCCCCTTAGGTAAGTTGGCAGCATCAAGACTTGTAGTTAAAAGTTGAAGGGACTGCTGAATGCTAGCAAATCCATTGGCCACTATGGTAGACAGACTGTCAATCTTGGTGTCCATGGATAGACATTTATTCTCCAGGGCCTGCAATCTGAAAGCAGTTTGAATAGAGGGGCCACCAGTTCTCAACCTTCTTGGAGGGGAAGGAAAAGAAAGGGGCTTGGAGGCTGTGGGGGTTCTCACACTCTCAGGGTTTTTCTGAGTGATCTCATCACTCCTCACATAAGAACTCTCAAGTCCTAGTGCCTGAACAGTGTGGGCTCCCTCAAGTTCACTCTGGACATGCTCAAGTCCCTCTCCTTTTGCTAGCTCATTTGGCTGCCTCTCATTTTTAGACTCACATCTCTTTTCTTTTATCTCTCTTATCTTTTGCAAACCCTCACTCAACCTAGATGCATGGGTATGAGCAGTACTTACATGCATTGAAAGAGATGGTTTATAATGTACCTTTTGAAGCTGAGAGAGTGGCACATCATCATCAGAGGCATCCTCAATGAGAACTTCATCATAGTTGGGCTGTATAGAGGTGACAGCAGCTTGTCCATGAATGTTACTGTCAGTTAATGGGTTGACAGTAGGTTCCACTACAGCTGAGACAGCAGGTTCTGTTGGGACAGCAACTTTGACCGCATCCTTGACAGCAGGGTTGTCTTTGATAGCAACATTCACAGTGTCTTTGACAGCAACTGAGGCTGTGACAGCATCTTCCCTAAGGTAAGATGCTCCTTGGAGATTGAACAAGGCACTAGCTGTTTCACTTTCTGGCAGAGTTGCACCTTGTTCTTTCTCAGTGTTTGAAGGAGTGGTTTACATCTCACTTTGAGAAATGGGTTCGTGTGGACCACTAGATGGGGGCTCATCTATGATTGGAGATGGATGATCAAAACCTGAGGGGTTGGGACTGTCCCCCTCTCTAAGTTGTGGAGAAGAAACAAATGAATGAGTAGGGAAGGAAGAAGGTGAAGGTGGAGAAGAGAATATTGGTTGCTCCACAGATGGAATTTGTGAAGCATCAATAGGGGAGGAGATATCCTCACTATGTCCTGATGCCATGTGTGTTTCTGCAAGTGGGGGTTCCTCATGAGGTGAAACGTGAGGTTGTGCAGACTCTGTATAAGGTGCCTTAGGAGACAGGTCAGTTTCAATAGATGTCCCTTGTTGAGAAGGAACATCTAGGGAGGTATTTAGTGCCCTATTTTCCTCTACATTCTTTTGGGAGACTGCAGGGTGGCTGACAGTGATTTTGGTCCTCTTAGCTCTCTTCTTCTTAGGCTCAGGAGGAACCACTGTGGGTTCTGTTTGACTACCTTCCTTATTTGCTGCACTAAGTGAAGGAACTCCCTCTTGACTCTCAAAACTACCACCAACATCAGTTTTTAGGGATCTTTTTATGGATTCTTGCAAGGCTTGTCTCTGTACTTTGGGAAGTCTAGAGAACCTAGGCTGAATGTATGCTGTAGAATGGGGGTTAACTGAATTTGGGTCTAATCCAGCCTCATCCTCAAGAGTGAAGGTTTCATACCCATAGGGCAATGGAAAATCAAGGTAATGCACTTGATCAACCATGTGTTTAGTGAAACAGAGTGGAATGTGTGCATTTAAATTCTGTGAAATGAGAGTTGTGTGTGTGTTTCTTTTCAAAATGCTACAAACCTCTGTAAGAGGGACATCTTCATCAAAATCACAGAAAGAATTAATACACATCATTAGAAAGCGAGAATAGAGATTTACCTTCTTACCTATGGCAGCCTTGAGATGTGCCATGAGGAGCTTTCCAACATCCACCTCCCATGAACAAGAGAGTGTGTGAGCTTCTTGATGTAGGTGGGAATCTCATTCCAGTCGGTGGTCTTTGTAGAGAACACCTTCACCATTGCATCAAAAATCATGCTCCATTCCTTTCTGAGATGCTTCATGTCCATTTCACCAGATGGGTACCACTTAGTTGTTCTCTCTTCAAGAATGGGTCCTGAATACCCAATTTTCAAGAAGAGCTTCTTCAAAGTCTCATCACTTGTAAGCTCTGTGTAGGTCTTTCCTGGTTCAAGTACAATTCCCAAAGCCGCATTGATGCCTTAAATAGTGAGAGTGTAACTATGCTCTTTGATTTTTAAGTTGATGGTGGTATGGTCTCCATCTCCCTGAGCAACAGCCGACTCCCATAAACTTTCAATCCTTTCTAGGTCAAGAACAGGAGTTGAAGTGATAGCATACCCGAGATAGGACTTATTCAAGAAAGAAACAAGCCCTTTGTAGTCTTTAATAGCATCATTTGGAGAATAGATGCTAGCAAAGTTAGTCTGAGAAATTGATTGTTTGGGTGCCATTGTTGGTATGAAAGAGAAAAGAGAATGAGTTGAGTGAGTAGAGAGAGAAATAGAGAAGAAAGTTGTTTTGCTTTTGGGTTGTTCTGTGTCAGGTTTGATATTGTCTGATTAACGGTTGTATAAAAGGGTAGTTCAAGCGTTATGCTGAAAAAGGGAATATTTGGAATCGTGCTACTTGCCCAGTAACTCCACCACGTGGGTTACTCCCTTTATTTTCTGTCAACGTGGAGGTGGAATTTTCAATTGTAACGGTCCACTACTTTTGACAGTAACCTGTGCGCTGAAACAAACTGTCAGTGACATTTGGGTGATGACAGTATGTTTGTCTTGACAGCAACGTTGTCGCGAAAAACTTACTGTCATCGTTAAGTACTCTAATGACAGCATCTTTTAAAACTCGTGACAGAGTGTTATTCACTGCTGTCAAGAAACTAAATGTCATGAAATTCCGTGACAGTGACTTTTCTTGATGGTAGTAATGTTTGAAGAAAACAATAACTGTCATGAATTTTAATGCATTTTGTTATTATTTTACTTAACTCAAAAGACACCATTCACAAATATTTAATTGAAACTAGGTATCATGCACAGTAGAGTAATCAGATAATTAACACAGAGACAATTCACATAAAGTAAGAAACAGGGAAGTTAATAGAACATGTTTTATTAATAAAATCATCTTTTGAAACAGAAGATTACAAATTATGATTTCACTATTTTATTAACTAGTTCTAAAACTTCTGAACGGGTTCCTTCTTCAGTGCTTCCTTCCTCCTTGAGGAGTTTTTGAAATTCAACTTCTTACTCCTTCCATTTAGCCTCTTTAGTGGCCTTGGCAGTAGCCTCTCTCTTTTATTCCTCATCGAGATTGTCTTCTAATTGATCAAACAGTTTCTCAACCTCTTCCTTGTGTAGAGAATCACACTGAATCTTGGATCGGTACTCGATTCCTACTTTGTTTTCCATTTAACCTTTTTCTGATAGTGAATACTAATATGACCTAGTGTTTCTTTTATAGGCATATTAGGTGAATGGTAATTAAGGTAAACAGTCAACAGTTTGGAATAACCATACAACTACCACATATAGAAATTAAGATTCATGTCCTCCACTAATCCAACAATTAACACACATACAGTCAATCAATGCAAAACCTTTGACCAAAGATCTCAAACTTTGAGGTTATTCAAGTTAATGACACAAAGTTTTATTACTGACAATACGACTAGCACAAAATTCAATTTAGCAAAGTCATAGCAAACATGCTGTCGAAAAAAATAAGAACTTATGTTGACAGTAACTTCTCATGACAGTAACTTGGGGGTTACTGTCACAAGCTGCATTCAGAAATGAAAATATAAAAACTAGTAGGTTAACATACCAGATTAAGCATTCCCAATTCACTTACCAACCTGTTAAAGGTGGCTTCATCCAATGGTTTAGTGAAGATGTCTGCAAGTTGCTTCTCTATTGGGACATAGATCAATTTCACAGTTCCTCTTTCAACATGCTCTCTAATGAAGTGATGTCTAATATCAATGTGCTTTTTCCTAGAGTGTTGAACAAGATTGTCTGAGATGGCTATGGCACTAGTGTTGTCACAATAGATAGGAATGTTGTTCAACACTAATCCATAGTCCAACAATTGATTCTTCATCCACGGGATTTGTGCACAGCAACTTCCAACTGAAATATATTCAGCTTCTGCAGTTGATATAGAAACTGAATGTTGCTTCTTGCTAAACCATGACACCAATCTTCCACCAAGAAATTGACAGCTACCTGTTGTACTCTTTCTGTCAATTCTACATCCAGCATAATCTGAGTTAGAGTACTGAATAAGCTCAAATCCATTATTCTTAGGATACCAAAGGCCTAGATTATGAGTGCCCTTTAGATATCTAAAAATTCTCTTGATGGCAACTAAGTGTGACTCATTTGGATCAGCTTGAAATCTTGCACAGAGACATGTAGCAAACATTATGTCTGGTTTGCTAGCAGTTAGATAGAGAAGTGATCCCACCATGCCTCTGTAAGCACTAGAGTCCACTTTCTTTCCCTTGGGATCAAGATCCAGATTTGTTGATATAGAGATAGGAGTCTTGGCAGGTGATGAATCTTTTAAGTTGAACTTTTTGAGAAGTTCCTTGACATATTTGGCTTGACAAATGAAGATTCCATCATCCTTTTGAAGAACTTGTAGACCAAGGAAGAATGACAGTTCTCCCATCATGCTCATCTTATACTTGTTTCTCATTAGAGATGAGAACTTTTCACGCAGCTTCTTATTTGAGGAACCAAAAATAATGTCATCCACATAGATTTGTACCAGAATGATGGCATTTCCATGATGTTTGTAGAACAGTGTTTTATCTACCACACCTCTTGTAAACTAATTTTTCAATAGAAAGGTGGAGAGTGTATCATACCAAGATCTGGGAGCTTGTTTCAATCCATACAGTGCTTTGAACAGTTTGTAGACAAAGTTGTACATTTCAGCATCTTCAAAGCCAGGTGGTTGTTCAACATACACTTCTTCCTCCAACTCTCCATTTAGAAAGGCACTCTTGACATCCATTTGGAACACCTTGAAGTTACAGTGTGCAGCAAAGGCTAGAAAAATTCTTATAGCTTCAAGTCTCGCAGCAGGTGCAAATGTTTCATCATAGTCTATTCCTTCATGTTGACAGTAACCTTTTGCTACTAGCCTTGCTTTGTTTCTTATCACCACTCCATTTTCATCCAACTTGTTCCTGAAGACCCACTTTGTCTCAATGACTGATTTCCCTTTTGGTCTTGGAACCAACTTCCATACATTGTTCCTTTCAAACTGGTTAAGTTCTTCTTGCATAGCAATCACCCAGTCAGAATCCAACAATGCTTCATCAATTGTCTTTGGTTCCATTTGAGACAGAAAGCATGAGAACATGCTGTCATTAGAGACATTACTCCTTGTCCTTACCCCAGAGGAAGGATTACCAATGATTAGATCCTTAGTGTGATCCTTGTTCCATTTTGTGGCTCTGGGCAAGCTTCTTTATTGATCTGGTGGATTAGCTCCAGTTTGGGGAGATGAATCTTCACCAATGCAGTTGTCTCCACCATGCTCTTCATTATCTCCAGAATCACCATCAATTTGAGGATTGGATGTGATGGTTTGTGACTGAACTGGAGTTTGATCAACATCATTTTCATTGACAGCATCTCTCTCAATACCAATAGTTTGAGTGAGACTTGGTTCTTCATTAACAATTTCTTCTTCTTCCAAGTATCCTTGATTCTCAAATCTATGTGTCTGCATTTGACCATCTTCATGTAGCCCTGGAAACTTGGTTTCATCAAATGTGACAATCACACTTTCTTCAATTGTTCTGTGTTCTATGAGATAGACTCTGTAAGCAGTCCTTTCCAATCCATATCCCATGAAAATGCCTTCAAGAGCCTTGGTATCAAACTTTCCTTTCTTTTCATGGTTGTCTTTCATCATGAAACACTTACTTCCAAATACATGAAAATATTTGACAGTAGGTTTATTCTCAGTTAACAGATGGTGAGGGGTGCTTCCATGAGTCTTGTTGATTATGGTTCTGTTCTGTGTATAGCAAGCTGTGTTGATTGTTTCTGTCCAGAAGTATGTTGGTAACTTAGCATCATGCAACATAGTTCTAGCAGCTTCAATCAAAGTTCTGTTCTTCATTTCTACCACACCATTCTGCTGAGGTGTCCTTGCAACAGAGAATTGTTGAACAATGCCTTCATCCTTGCAGAAGTTCCCAAGTAAGGCATTTCTGAACTCAGTACCATTATCACTCCTCGGTATTTGTACTTTTGCATTTGGAGTTATGTCAAGAACTCTCATGTGATCAATGATGACTTGAGCAGCTTCATCTTTGGACTCTAGAAACTTCACCCAAGTGTATCTAGAGTAGTCATCCACCATAACTAATGCATATCTATTTCTGGCTAAAGATGGAACATTTACTGGGCCAAAAAGGTCCATGAGGATTAGCTTAAGTGGTTCAGTGTTAGTGTTGACTTGCTTTGATCTGTGCACAGCTCTCCTTAGCTTTCCCATTTAACAGTCCTCACACAGTCCTTCTTGACAGAATTCCTGTTGAGGTAGTCATCTTACAAGCTCCTTCTTCATCAGCATATTCATTGTCTTAAAGTTGAGATAGGAGAGTTTTCTATGCCAAAGCATGCTATCACCAACAGTAGCTTTACTGTAAAAACAGTAAACTTTATCCTTCTTTGTTGAGCTTAGGTCTGCAACACAACAGGCTTCCTTTTCTTACGCCCTTCAATGAAAGGCGTCCATCCTTCTTGTGATAGATATTACACACCATCATATCAAAGTCAACCTTGAATCCTCTGTCACTGAATTGGCTGACACTAAGTAGATTATGCTTCAATCCATCCACAAGAGCAATATCATTTATGAAAACATTTCTAAATTCCAAACAGCCATATCCCATTGTGTAACCTTTGCTGTTTTCTCCAAAGGTTATGATTGGGCCAGCTTTCTCTATAAACTGTGATAGTAGGGCTTTATCACCTATCATGTGCCTTGAGCAACCACTGTCAATGATCCACATGACCTATTTCTTTTTCTTGCCCTGAGTTGAGGGGCTTGATGACTCTTCTTCAGATTTAGCCATGAGGGCTAAGTTCACATATTCTTCTTCCTCTTCCTCATTAGACTCATCCCAACAGCCACATAGGCTCTTCCTTGTCCTCTTTTGTACTGTCCACTTCACCCTCTGTCCATTTTCTGATTCTGCTTTGGCCTTCTACATTCAGTAGCAAAATGACCAAGCTCATTGAAGTTGTAGCATCTGAATTTAGACCTATCCACCATTCCAGTTTTGTATCCTCCTCTTGTAGCATTGCCAGCAGTCTTGGAAGAGTTTCATTTCCTGAACCTTGATATTTGACCCTGAAGCTTATATGGCTTGTTTCTTCTGAATCTTATATTTTTAAACTTCTTTGCCATATAAGTCATGGTTGGATTATCCATCTTCTCCATCTCCTCTATAGAGTAGAATTCCTCATCTTCAACATCATCCAGTTGCAGCACTACTTTCTCCTCATCATCCACCACATCTTCAATCTTTAAGGAAGACATTTGAGTTGGATGAATGATTTGAACTGCTTCACTAGGCAGAGTAACCTTTGGCTCATGAGCCACAAGAGCACCAGACATATTGGCCATCTTTCCTTTCGATCCACTTTGTATGGCTCTCTTCTGAAAGAGTTCTAGCTCATGTGACTTGAGCACACCATACAGTGTTTCAAGAGAGATACTTTTTGTGACGCCCTCCAAACCCGGGGTACAGATTTGAGGAGTCACCCGACCAACGGAACACTATTTAACACATGCATAATATATAAAGACGCAAATACCCCTTAACCAAGACCGCATCCAGATTATGGCAATGAACACAAGCTACTACAATCTTTTATTAATACAATACCAGTTTTATCAGAGTTATTACATCACAACTTAGGTTCAAATCTAGGCATCTAATCTAGAAAAGCAAAACAACAACTACCCTGCCAATGACAACCACACGAGGGGCTCTCCTACCTGCCGGTGAACTATCAGTCACGATGTGCCGACTCATACTCTCGCTTCACTGGAATAGGGTTAGAAAACAACAAGCAAGAGTAAGCCAAAAGTTCTCAGCAATAATCAATGTATCATTTCTATCACAGTTGTAAGGATATGAATTTATGATATCAGAATCAGCAATATTTAGCTAACACATGCTATGTATCAATAACAATTGAAGAAAAGAATTAGAATTTGGCTTATACATTTTATTCAAATCAAAGGTTGTGCTGCTGGCCAGCTACGCATCAACCCCGGACTAGCTCACGGCATAGTCCTATACTGGATCCTAGGCCAATCTGGGCCTTAAGTTATTCCGACCATAAACATGGCCCGACCAATTACCGGTCCATTTTAAAAACATGCCAAATCTATCATAGGGTATAAACAATAACATGCTCAATAAGATAAACTCAATGTATAATAATTGCAAAAGATCTTCAACTGCTCAGTATCAAATGAAGATCGAGAAATAATCATGGAATAATTTCAACGGTACAGTGTACTCATTCAATAAGGAAATCGATATTGGTAATCGATAATCAATGACCGTAATCAATAGTCAACGGTGGAAGTCAAATGATCAATGGTTGTCAATAATAATCAAAGGATGATAATCAATAATAAATGGTGGTAAACAATAATCAGGTGAATTAGAAATAAGGGTTTCCGATGCAGATCAAATCAAAGAATCAAGAATCTCTAAGGAAATGGAATCAGTTGTCCAAATGCGGTTAAAAGATTGATAATTTGAATTGTTCTGGGGATAACGGTATTCAAGTAATCAAGACAGTAATAATTTTTATCACAAGTAAAGGCACAGATACTTGCCTGGTCTAAGCTGCTGTCGGATCGACTCTGCTCACTCTACCTTTCCCTTTCCCTTGCTCCGGGAACTCGATTCTATAATTAAACAACTCATCACAATAAGTCTAACTATTCCCGTTGTTAGATATAATTGCTAATGTTTGTTTATCAGTGTTTAAGCAACAGGTACTGACAAGAGTTTATCAGAAGCCAGTCAGAGTTTAGTTAAACTCTGACAGGGTGAAGAGTTTAATTGAAGCCGGTCAGAGTTTATTTAAAGTCTGACAGGGTGATAGTTGAATTAGCTGTCGGTGCTGAATTGAAGATTCTAGAAGCAATATATTCTGAAGATGGAAAGAAGCAGAATATATTGATACAGCTAAGGAAACGGAATAGAAGATAAGAAGCAATCCTTAATTGATAAGTTTTGTATAGCTAACTTGTAGGAATATCAATTAGATAAGGATTGTATGTAGCTGTGTACTATATAAACACAGATAGGTTATCCCTAGAAGGGACACGCGAATATTGATATATTATTCTTGTAACCTAGAAGCTCTTTGTGATTCATTAACATCATAAAGAGAGAAGCTGTTAATATAAATACAGTTTATTGATTCATAAACAGTGTTCTTAATTATCGTTATTCTCATACATACTTGATTATATTGTGTATTCGGCCTAACAATTGGTATCAGAGCCAAGGCTGTTTAATATATACAGTTTTACGATTCAAACACAGTATTAATCATGTCTGAAGAAAATCAAACTGCTCCTAAGGCTGAACAGGTTAAGCCCAATTCTGTGAGTCGATATGAAACAATCAGGGTTCCAATACTCAGGCCAGTAGAGTATCCGATTTGGAAGGTTAAGATGACCATATTTCTGGAGGCTACAGATCCAGAATACCTTGACAGAATTAATGATGGTCCTCATATGCCAACTAAATTGTCCCCTGTTGTTGATGGTCAAGCACAAAAGACTGTTCCAAAGGAAAAGAAAGATATGACTCCTGAGGATATCTCATCAATTGCAAAGGATGCAAAGGTTAGACATCTTCTCCACAGTGCTTTAGATAATGTAATGTCTAACAGAGTAATTGGCTGCAAAACGGCCAAAGAGATATGGGATGCTTTAGAAGTCAGATGCCAGGGAACAGGTGCTATTAAGAAGAACAGAAAAACAATACTCACACAGGAGTATGAGCACTTTGATTCAAGAACTAATGAAACCTTGACTGAGACTTATGACAGATTTTGCAAACTGTTGAACGATTTGTCTCTGGTAGATAAGGAATATGAACTTGAAGAGTCCAATCTCAAGTTTCTGTTATCTCTACCTGAAAAGTGGGATTTAAAGGCAACAACAATCAGAGATAATTATGATCTTGCTGATACAGATCTTGATGAGATCTATGGATTGTTAAAGACTCATGAACTTGAGATAGAACAAAGAAACAGGAGGTCCAGCAAGAAGACAAAATCTGTTGCTCTCAAAGTCGAGGAGAAGCCCATCAAGAAGGAATCATCAAGGAAGAAAGCCAAGGGAAAGGCTTTAGTTATTAAATCTGAGAGTGAGTCATCAAACTCTGATGATGACTCAAACTCTGATGAAGCTTCTGACTCTGAGGATGATGAAGAGGAGTTGATGCAAATGGCTGCATTGATGGTGAAGACCTTTAAGAAGATGGGATTCAAGAACTTCAAGAAAGGAAAGATTCTCAAGGAAAGATTCAAACTCTGAAAGGAGAAGTTTCAGAAAGTCTGAAGGAAAGGAGAACAAGTCTGGCAAGAAGGATAAGTCTCAAATCCAGTGCTACAAGTGTAAGGAGATGGGTCATTATGCTCCAGAGTGCAAGAAAGGCAAATCTGAGAAAGCACTCATCTCTAAAGGCAGAGACTGGGCAGATACTTCAGACTCTGATGATGGAGAAAACTATGCTCTTATGGCAACTGTCAGAGATGAGACTGAATCTTCTGAAAATAAGGTACCCCTAACTACTTATGCTTATGATACTGATAATATATCTGAGTTAAGAGTATATCTGAAAAGTGTTCATGTTAGTTATAGGGATCAGACTTTAGAGAATGAGAGGATTAAAAATGAGAATCTTAGTCTTAAAGAAAGAAACAAGTTTCTTGAAAGAGAACTTGAGAATATGAAGCAGATTCAAAAAGAAAGAGATGATGCTGTTTATGTTGAACAGGAGTTGCTTAAAAGGTATAAGCAACTAGAATCTGATTTAGAAAAAGAAAGAAAAATAATCAAGACTTGGACAGATTCTGGAAGAGACACTCATCAAGTGTTTCAGACTAATTCTGTAGGTTTAGGTTATTGTGAAAACGATGAACTTAGGTTTAAAGACAAAGTTAAGGTTAAACCACAACTTAAACCTGTGATATTTGTTCCAGAATCCACCAAGCTAAAATCTGTAGTTGTGAAAGAAGCTGTTATGGAGCCAGTTGAAGCTTGTGTTGAACAAGTAGATATTGAATCTAAAACAGAGAAGCTTGTTGAGCTAGAAGCTGTTAAAGAACCAATTAGAATCTGTGAGAAACAGGTTAATGTTGGTTTAATGACAGGAAAACAGTTTAAACATAAGCTCAAAGAGGTTAAGTCTGCCATGAAACCTAAAGGGTCCAAGAGAAATAGGAATGGAAAAGTAGGCATAAATAATAGAAATAATCATATGCCTAATGCTAGTGCCTCAAGAAAAACATGTTATAATTGTGGTAGTTCTAATCATTTTGCTAGATTTTGCACTAAGAACAAACATATTAATTCTTTACCTTCTACTTCAGAAGTAAAGAATGATTATGTTAGAGTAAGACCACAGACTTTATGCAAACATTGTGGGAGCACTTGGCATTCTATTTACACATGTAAGAGTTATCATGCAATTTATCACAACTATTATGAGCTAAAACCCAACTTGAAATGGGTTAGAGCAAACTCTGCTAGTGTAAAATCTGACAATGTTAGTTTAAACTCTGATAATGCTAATTCCGCTGCAAAAACTAACACCGTTAAGAAAGAGAAAGGATCCAAGCAAGCCTGGATCCTCAAAACTAACACTTAGTGTTTGTTTGTGATTGCAGGGTATAATAGAGAGCACACTTATCTTAGACAGTGGATGCTCAGGACATATGACTGGAAATAAAGCCCTGCTATCAGACTTTGAGGAGAAGGCTGGCCCAAAAGTTTCCTATGGAGATGGCAACATAGGACACACTCTGGGATATGGCAATATTAATCTTGGAAGTGTCATCATCACAAAAGTAGCTCTAGTCTCAGGACTCAAGCATAATCTGTTATCTGTGAGTCAAATCTGTGACAGAGGAAACCATGTAGATTTTCATAGTGAATACTGTGAAGTTATCAGTAAATCTACTGGGAAAGTTGTTCTAGTTGGACACAGGCGCAACAATATTTATGAAGCAAGTTTGGTAACAAACTCTGATGGCAAAACAGTGTGTCTGACTGCAAGAATGTCAAATGAAGAGAGTTGGAATTGGCACAAGAAGCTCTCTCATCTCAATTTGAACAACATAAATGAGCTTATTAGAAAGGATCTTGTAAGAGGACTTCCAAAATCAATACTCAATCTAGATGGTCTATGTGATTCTTGTCAAAAGGCCAAGCAAAGGAAGTCATCTTTCAAGAGCAAATCTGAATCTTCAGTAGTGGAACCTTATCATCTTCTACATGTTGATCTCTTTGGACCAGTGAATGTGATGTCCATGGGCAGAAAGAAATATGCTTTAGTAATTGTTGATGAATATACTAGATATACATGGGTGTATTTCTTGTCAAAGAAGGATGAAACTGCTCAAACGTTGATGGATCATATAAATCTACTGGACAAAGGATCACAGCACAAAGTCAAAATTATAAGGAGTGATAATGGAACTGAATTCAGAAACTCAATCATGGAAGCTTTCTGCAAGGAAAGAGGAGTCAAACAAGAATTTTCTGCACCTGGAACTCCACAGCAAAATGGTGTAGTTGAAAGAAAGAACAGAACTTTAATTGAAGCTGCCAGAACTATGCTTGATGAAGCAAAATTGCCAACTTATTTCTGGGCAGAAGCTGTTCAAACTGCTTGTTTTACTCAAAATGCAACTCTGATCAACAAGCATGGAAAAACACCATATGAGATGGTGAAAAACAAGAAGCCAAATTTGAAATATTTTCACATATTTGGATGCAAATGCTTTGTGTTGAAGACTCATCCTGAACAGTTGACCAAGTTCGAGTTAAAAGCTGATGAAGGAATCTTTGTTGGCTATCCATTGTCAACAAAAGCATTCAGAGTTTACAATCTGAGAACAAAGGTGATCATGGAATCCATACATGTGTCGTTTGATGACAAGAAAATAATTGGACTTGAAGACAAGGATGGATATGATCAACTACGTTTTGAAAATGAAGATCTATTCTCTGATGATATAAACTCTGATGAAGCAGGGTTGACAAACTCTGACGAAGCATACTCTGAACCTCTACTGGTAAATACTGGAGAAACTGGAAATTCTCAAATTGAACTAAATAGAGAACCAGTTGAGGGGGAGCGTGAAGAAGCTCAACAAGGCACAGCAAGTGAGTCAGTTGAGGAAACTGATTCAATCTCTGCCAGCTCAAACACTGAGCCATCTAACTCAGGGGGAGCCTCAGATAATGCAGAAAGTCAACATATGAATCAGGAGAGCATGGATCAAGGGGGAGGATTCAATAATGATGCAAGAAACCACTTACCAACAGCCAGAAAGTGGACACAGGCACACACACCTGATCTCATAATTGGAGATCCTGATGCTAGTGTGAGAACTAGAAGTGCTATTGCTATGACAGACCAACAACTTGCAGATATCTTCACCAAACCTTTGAGTGAAGCTACGTTTACAAGATTGGTAAATGAACTTGGAATGATCTCTGGTTCAGACTAGAGATACGGGTTAGACTCAAAATCTATTCATGTTTGATTGTTTAAATGCTCATGATTCCTTGCACATGTTAACTGTTATGTGAACCAGCATGTTAAACTCTGATGATAAACTCTGTGAAGTGTCTGTCATACACTGAAAGTAAGCTCTGATGGTAAACTCTGTTGGTCATACTCTGATAGTTACAGTTTAATGTTATACTCTGATTGTAATTTTGTCTGAAACATTTGGACCAATGAAGAAATTTGTATGAAGCATAATTCTCAGTAAGTAATTGTGAATCCTTAAGAGTTGATAGATTCTGATCTCAAATATGTGCAGTAAGCTAACACAGCATGATACTGTCTCTATATTTATAGCATCTCTTAGTTTATTGATCCTATACACTGAGTCTGTATTAGCTGTTTGCATCTTCTCTCATAAGTTAATTATAATTACTGATGAAAAGTCTAAACTCTGATTATTTAATGCAAATAATTCACCCTCACATCAAAAGATGCCAAACAGAGCACAAATTCCTTTGAGATCATGTTGTGCCTAGGAAGATCCAGGAACTTATTGTATGAAATAAGGGCTAAAATCTTTGATTTTTGGTTACTAGTGCCAACCACTGATTAAAAAAAAAAATAATAATAATAATAATAATAATAATAATAATAATAATAAAGGGGGTGAAAAATAAAAGACATATCCAAATGAAAGGATATCAGTAATACAGAGTTTAGATAGAAAAATCAGTGTCTAATGTTATACATGAGAGTTTAGGCAACCAGTTTTTACTACTTTAGTTTGTGGATTTTATGCACTTTGAGATGATCTAAATACTGATTTCGGTAAACTCTGCTACTACACACACATATTTTCACAACTGTACAGATTGAGAAAAGAGTTTATTGACAAAGAAGGACAAATGGTAAACACTGATGTATTGTGTGAAATACGCCGAGGTTACTTTGTTTTAATCTCTGATGGTTAAAATAATCTATTTGTTTCAGACATGTTATAATTTTTGAGATTAGCCATTTGTTTTTCGGAAAAAGTATGATTGAACGGAGAAAAGAAAGAGTGTGTTTGATAAGTCCTGATAGTGATTCGTAATGCTGCTGAGTATGTTAGTTTATTGTTTAAAGTGATATCATTTCTTTCACTTTACAATTACTATGCAAAATTGATAATACTGATATGTAAAGAAACAAAATTTTTTTTCATTAATTGATTCAAATTTACATTCAGACTATTTCATACTCATGTTTAGCTAAACTTTCTGGTACATACTAATCACTATGGTTACAAAAGAGAAGATCTATTTAACCAGGACAAGTATCTGAATGCTACATCTGAAGCAGAAGAGCTAGAGCCAGAAGTTATTGTGCTCTACTACTTCTGATGATCGCTACCCAGTTGTTTAACTGATCATTATACCATCTGGGATTGCTTGACAACATCCAGAAGATGAATCATCATCATCATCTTCCTGGATTCTTTTTCTGCTTTGAAGCTTGCAGGATTCCAAGAAGATTGTCTCCTCAGTACCCATCAGGAAGCTCTGCTGGAAGAGTATCATACAAATCTCCATAGTATGATCGTCTGCCAGAATGGGCACATCATATGGACCGGGACGGATGATGTGCACATAAGGATTAGAGATTGGTCCTTCTGCTATTTCATCATCTGCTATAAGACCTTCATCATTCAGAAAAGACAGAACAAAAAACTCATCGATGATATAGTTTTCTTGTTGCTGCCAGTTCATGTTCATGAATGATTCTACATCCATGAATTCAAAGGTTCCTGCCATTTGGTGTATGGTAATTTTAAGATATGAAGCTTGTTGTTAAAATGCTTCGGTTTTTAAAGCATTCAACAGGGTAACTGAAAGGTTTTTACTTGAATCGAAGCGCTTGGGATAATAAGGTGCGGAGTTTCAAGACAGTCATTATTATTCTGACTATTGAGCTCCTTTGTACTTTATTATTAAAATTGATAATTTTATTATTATTAATTTTTTTTCTTTTAAGCGGATATTTTGAGTGTTATATGTGATGCCAGGTGTCTTCACGTCTGCACGTGTGTATTGGAAGTTGTTAGATACAGCTGTCAGCGTATCCACGTCTGACATCTGTCCCACTAACATACTTCTAATCTTTACAGTTATTATTTAATACACTACATACACACGATTCAATCTTTTACGCACCTCATCTTTTCATAAGCTTTTACTCACACACAAACACTCAAACACTTTCAAAGCCAAGTTCTTCTTATTTTCAAATCTTACTAATGGCAACTACAGCGTTTATTGCTTCTGAATTAGAATTTGTTCCCAACAATTATTCTGCTCCTGTAGCAAATGAGAACGCACCGGAGGCGTTTCATTTGATTCAGAGGTTCTTGTTACACTCTGATATCGGTACTGCTCTAACCGCACCATCGAAGCTGTCTGCGACTCAAATTCGAACTTTTTGGCAGACAGGTACTTATGATAATGGAGGAGAGTCTGGATCGCCATCTATAATTTTTGAGTTTCAAGGAGATGAATTTGTTGTTACTCCTACTACTGTTCGTGATGTTTTGGGTCTTGAAGATTTCAATGCATTCACAATCTCTGTTGGAGACTCTGAGCTCGTCAGAATGATGAACGAGATAGGCTACACTGGACCTTTGACAAAGATAGGTCAACTCAAAAGGCCATTTTTGCGCAAGGAGTGGAGCTTCTTTTTCGATTGCATTACTCGGGCTTTTGGAAAGAAGTGTACCAATTGGGATGCGATTCCCACGGATAGTCTACAGATCGGGTATTCTCTTCTCTATGGCAGTCATTTTGATGTTGCTAGATTAGTTCTAACTAATATTGGTGAGAAAATGCTAGAGAATAGAAATGTTGTTTATTTCTCTAGGTTTTGTCAATTGATATTCAATTTTTGCTATCCAAATGTTGAGATAGTAGAGGATGATGTTATACTTTCGTTTAAACTGCACAAACGTATATTTTCTGACCTTATCAACAAGGACAACAAGAAAGGAGAAGTTGGTCCTTTAATGTTGCCTGCATCAGTGCAACAATTTCTTGACAACTTACAACAACAACAAGTCTCAACTGCTGAAGCTGGACCTTCTGTGTGTCAACCACAGAGGTCAAAGAGATCCAAAGTTCGAGCAGTTAAGTCTGGTTTGCAACAAACTGAAGCTGAGGTATCAAATGTTGATGCTGTGCCTCAGAGAAAAAGAATGAAGAAAAGGCGAGCCCAAAGGGCAAAGTCTGTTGCTACTGATTCTAATGTAGACTCAGAAACTGAAGCTGATGAAGAGACTCTTCATCAGAGAAAGAGAAGACTAGTTGCTGATCAACTTTTTGGTGATATCATTGCCAATATGGACAAAGAACCTGAGGACACTGAAACTCCTACATCAGAGAATGAGGAGATTGTGATTACAACTGTACCTTCAAGTACTCCTGCAATTGTTGTTGAGGAGGATATTCTAACTGCTGAAGATGCTGTAAATCCTGAACCTATTATGATGGATTTTGAACCAGAAGCTCCTACATCAAAAGCTGATGATGTAGTTGAGGAAGCTGCTGCATACTCTGACAGCAGGATTGTGGATCATGAAGATACTGTACTGGAAGCTGATCAAGCTACTACTGAATTAGTAGAACCAATTGCTTCTCACACAGAAATCATTTCTCTTGATTTTGAGAAAGGTGAGGAAGTTGATCAGATTAGAGTTGATCCAGTTCCAGAAGCTGTTGCTGTACATGCTGATGCAACAGATAATGATCATGAGGATATTGTTTTCCTTGAAACTTTGCAACAATCAGTTGTTGAGATTGTTCAGAGAGAAGCAGAGGTTACTGCTCCAGCAAACTCTGATGTTCCTCAAACTGTAGCAGATCAAGTACCTGATGCCACTGCACAGTTAATTGATGAAATCACTGCTGAAAATGTGCTTGAAGATATTCACAGAGAGGATGACAATGCTGAAGCTAGTCCTGCTCATTCAAACTCTGATATTCAAGTGGAAGTTTCTGATCTTCAAGCAAATTCTACTGAAGAGAGGGAAGTTCAAAGGGCTGCTTCTGAGCATTTTCAGAATATGTACTACAATGCATGGGCTAATGCAGATTGTGTCTTTCCAGCACAACGGGCTGCAGATTTTCTATCTGATTCTGTTAAGAAGATTACAAATCCTGATGTCCTTACGAGCTTACAGGCAACTGTTATTCAAGTCAAATCTCTCAATAATAGATTTGATGAGAATCAACAAATGCTTACAAAATTGAGGAATGAAGTAAGTCTGAGGGATCTTACTTTAAAGGCTGACAGAACTTCTTACTATGCCATGTTCAAGCAGCAAGCCAGGGATTCTGAAGAAATCAAGAAGAGGCTTGGGACAGTTGAGGACAACCAGAATGCTATGTCTGCTCAACTGACTTCCATTTCTACTGCGCTTGAATTGCTGACATCAGTACTACTTTCTGATGATGTCAAAAAGGGGGAGAGTGTACCAAGTGACAAATGCAAAGACACTCAAACTCTGAGACGGAGGGATGATGGTAATGATGGTGGAAACAAGGGAGGAGATGGAAAGAGCTTAAGATCAAATGATGATAGAAGATTACTTTCAAGAAGATCAAACTCTGATAAAAGATCAAACTCTGGAAAGGGACATGTAAACTCTGCCAGTGGTTCAAGATATAAAAGTTTGATAATCTTTGATAAGCCATCTACTGATGAGGAAATTGCTGCTAAGATGTTTATGGCAGAACATGGAAAAGGTATTACAATTGAAGATATCCAAGCTGAAGAGCAAATGCTTGCTGAGGAACACAAGAAGAATGTTGAAGCTGGAATCTACAAAAAGAAGGAAATCAAGGCTCCTAGAAAGAAAGAAAAAGGAATTGTTATCAAAGAGAATGTAAACTCTGATCAGAGTTTACAGTACTCAAGGAGGCCTGTGATTAATAATGCTGACAAAGGAAAAGGTAAACTGGTAGAAGAAGAACAGTTACCTAAGAAGATTTATTCAACCTCTGACATTGCTCAAGTTGAAACAAGATTAGCAAAATCAACCTCTGACGCTGCTCAAGTTGATGATACTATTGAAGTTAAGCTAGCCTCTGACAAGGCTCAAGCTGTGCAAACTCAGCTAGCTCCTCAACTCAAAGGTTTCTTAAGACCTGTACTCTCTGAAACTCTGACACTTCAACCTGTGGATTTTTCTCAAACCAGGACTGTACTTGGAAAAGAATCTTATGATAAGTCTGGTTTAGGTTCACATAGGGAGAAGAGAATAAATAACAGATCTCAAGACAATATTTCACTGGCAGGATCTGGTATTAGGGATACACAAGAAAATCTTGATAAGTTAGAATCTGTTCAGTTGATTTTTCACAGAGTCTTGAAGAAGCAGT
The DNA here is from genome assembly GCA_030848705.1 of Heracleum sosnowskyi. Lineage (NCBI taxonomy): Eukaryota > Viridiplantae > Streptophyta > Magnoliopsida > Apiales > Apiaceae > Heracleum > Heracleum sosnowskyi. Next base: position 697,736 of record JAUIZM010000046.1, on the reverse strand, counting down.
TTCTGTTATACTTCATGAGTGATGGAAGTGTTTGTAGAGTTGGAGAATCTGATGTAAATCTCAAATCATGGGAAGAACTTGAATATGTACTTTATCTGTTGAAAGTTAAGAACAGACACACCCATAATGTTGCTCAAATCTTAAGAGAAAAGATGCTGAGATCAAAAGTGATGCTTGGAGGAGGAGAAGTCTCAAATGCTTATATTCCAAAGTATAGAAATCATGCTGGAAAGTTGGTGAAGATGAAGAAAAACAGTGCTAGATTTACAACTGCACTTGGAATAAAAGTCTTAGAATTCAACTTAGAGTCAGATAAAGCTCAGTACATTCGGTTAGGAAATGACATGAAGAAGAACAGTATTTATTCTCTGAGGGCTGCCATATATCAAACTGGTGAAGGAGATCCAGAGTATAAGGAGCTGAAAGAGATTATGATAGCTGAACTTGAGAATGCTGAGAGAAGACTACTGATTGATTATCTCAGGACTGTACCTGATATTGAAGAAGTCAAGTAAAGTCTGACTGTAAGTTTTTAATATTTTCTATTCTAAGTCAAATTTAAACTCTGTTTTAAATTAAACTCTGTTATATGTTAAACACTGCATTTGTTAAATGGTTTTGACATCATCAATTATATGTTTAACTTGTACATTTTATTATGAACAAGTTGGGGGAGATTGTTAGATATAATTGCTAATGTTTGTTTATCAGTGTTTAAGCAACAGGTACTGACAAGAGTTTATCAGAAGCCAGTCAGAGTTTAGTTAAACTCTGACAGGGTGAAGAGTTTAATTGAAGCCGGTCAGAGTTTATTTAAAGTCTGACAGGGTGATAGTTGAATTAGCTGTCGGTGCTGAATTGAAGATTCTAGAAGCAATATATTCTGAAGATGGAAAGAAGCAGAATATATTGATACAGCTAAGGAAACGGAATAGAAGATAAGAAGCAATCCTTAATTGATAAGTTTTGTATAGCTAACTTGTAGGAATATCAATTAGATAAGGATTGTATGTAGCTGTGTACTATATAAACACAGATAGGTTATCCCTAGAAGGGACACGCGAATATTGATATATTATTCTTGTAACCTAGAAGCTCTTTGTGATTCATTAACATCATAAAGAGAAAAGCTGTTAATATAAATACAGTTTATTGATTCATAAACAGTGTTCTTAATTATCGTTATTCTCATACATACTTGATTATATTGTGTATTCGGCCTAACACCCGTTCTACTCTCGACACTTATTCAATCAATAATCACATTTAAACAAGTAACCGGTTACGTATCAGACGTCCGGTATGATTTACGATATTTAAAATTCAGATATTTGCCCTAGTACGGGCATATACAGACTATAAAACACAACACACAATTAATATGAACCATATAGCACTTATAAACATTTTTAAAACATCATACAAAACTTATTTGAATTTTAAATAAATCATGATTAATTTTTAAATCAAAACTCGGATTTTTAAATCCAATATAAACATTTTAAATGCAAATAAATCAATTAATAAAATTAATTGACACTCTTTAAATACTCAAACTATTTTTAAATAAATAAATAAATAGGCTTGAAAATAATTAAACTGAATTTTTAATTAATTAAATCTAATTAATAATTAATTTTTAAGAATTAATTGATTAAAAGAAATAACCAATTAATTAATAAATTAATTATTAATTAAAAATAATTAAAATAATTAAGTTTAATCAATTTTCGGATTTAAAATAATAAATATAATTTTCCAGAATTTTTCTGATATTAAAATATATTTTTAAAATAAAAATATGAATTTTTAAAGTTTTTAAACTATTTTCGAATTAAATTTAAAAATAAAATCCAAAAACAGTTTTCAGAAAATGAATTAGGGTTTTGAAGATTGAAACCGGGTCAAACTTCGGGTAAACAGGTCGGGAAGAACGAATTCGGGTTGCCAAGAACAACCCACCGGATTCTGGGTTTTCCAGAATCCGGCCGGTGTCCGGCGACCGGAATTCTTTATTCCCGGTCAAACACAACCAAAACAATAGGGCTTTTGTTCGCCTTTGCAAGACAAACACAACCCACACAAAAATATCTATGTCCCATGCCGGAATCGAGCCCAGAATCCGGTCAAAGAAACCGTCGGGCAAAACTCTGGTCGGAAACCCGATCTCCTCTATTTCTACATGAAACTCTAAGATTAATATGTCAAAATAACGCTTATAACTCACACAATCAAAGCCCCATATCATAATCAATGTCATATCAATATCAAGAACGAACTATTCAAAATAAGAATTCGGGTCAAAACCCGAAAATCAAACCCGAATAAATTGAACTTAAACACGAAATTAAATCATGGATTCTTTCTAATTAGAACCCTAGGAACATGTTAGAATCAACCAATTGAATGGAGAATCAACAGATTGAAAATCCCCAAATTAATTAAGAACCCTAATTTTAATTCGAATATTGAAAAATTCATAATAAATCGAAAAATTACCAGATGATGAAGAGGTTGGAAGATTCTGAAACTAGAGATCAAGAGCTTTGATTTGAGTACAAGAACTTCAGATTTGGATTTCAATAACACCTTGAACGAATGGATTAATCTTCAAGAACACGAAGAACACGGTTCGGGGATTTTTAATTTTTGGATAATTAACTGCAGATTTCTATGAGTTTCAAGGTACGATTCGTCTTTTTATATTTTTTTTAAAAATAATACCCCAAACAACATTTTTGGATCGATATAGATCCATTGGATCGTTTAAAACCCCTAATTAGGATAAAAACACGTTTTACGAGGAATAATCAGTTAAAAAGGTTGATGATCATCCAATTGATATATATATCATTATATAACTAATGCTCAAGAATACTGGGGCTATAACAAATGTAATATTGATATAAAGCGATATATCCGTCCCCTTAAGCAATTAGGGTTCGGAACAATTTTTCCCTCTTTGAACAAAACGAATTATTCTTGCAGAATCAAATAGGTAGGAATGAAATGATACGAATATCTCTCCCGATAATGATTCGAATACGAAAGACGAAGAGATAATAATTAATGTACGAAATTCCAACGGGGCCCTTGAATTATCAAAACGGGGCTCAGATTTGAAGAAAATTCCAAATGACGAAATATTTGAAAGGGGCTTCCGACTCACCAATTAGCACATAATCACACAATAATTATCATTTAATAATATTCCAATACTCCACAACAAATATTTTTATATTAAATATATCATTTAGTTAAATAATAAAATTTACGGATATTACACTTTTCAAGTCTCTTCCTTCTCTGATTGCAGTGACTTTGTACTCAAGATGCTCAGGAAGAGTGAGTAAGAACTTAAGGTTGAGTTCTTTCTTCTCATGGAACTTTCCATGAATCTGGAGTTCAGTGATAAGTTTGCTAAATCTCTCAAACATTTGAGTAAGTTCTTCACTAGGCTTTGTCATGAAGGCTTCATACTGATAAACAAGAATCTGTCTTTGGTTCTCCTTGACATCTTCACTTCCTTCACATAACAGCTCGATTTTGTTCCAAATCTCCTTGGCTGAAGAGCATCCAATGACATTCCCACACATGGCTTTATCCAAGGTGAGAGAGTCAAGCAGAATGAGTTGCAAGTAGTCATCCAGAACTATCTTTTCCTTTTCTGGCTCTAAAAACTCAGATGGCTTCTTGGCAACCCAATGTGCTGGAATAACAACACCATCAATGGTTGAGGATGCAATTTCTTTCTGTGGAATGAAAGGACCATTCTCGAGGATTCCCATGTACAGTGGATTCGCAGCTTTGATGTACAACGAGATTTTTCTTTTCCAAACATTGTAGTTCTCTTTATCAAAAGCTGGGATCTTGATACTACTTGATTTCTGTATACCCGACATGATCTTCAGATTTGTATATCAATTTGTTGCTCTGATACCAGTTGTTGGTCCTTGAGTATTGCAGAAGGGGGGTTGAATGCAATACTGATAAAATTCAATCTATGCTTAAATCCTATCAGTAGAAGAAATGCAATCACAAGTAGTTTTCTCACAAAATAAATATTTTATTTATCTTGCGAAAGTGTTTCTACAACCTTGAGAGAAAATGTATTTTTCTCAAGCTTCGGTTTCTCAAGTTCTCACAGTATAGAATGAGAGATAGTCTAAGTAAACTAATCCTATCTCTATCATCACGGGTTTGTGAAGCTGCTGTCATTTTCATGTGGCGGTTTCTTACAATTTGCCTACCTGTGTGTCTTACCTAAATTGCTATACAAACATATTTATCATTACAGAAAAAGCAATCTAGATACATTCTATATTTAGCTAACAAAATTCCAGTAGATGTTGATTTGTCATATTGAATTGGTGAGCTTTGTCTTGTGATCTCTCAAGCTTCTGTCGTAGTCTTGCAGACCTGATGCAGTGTTGGGATACTACAGCACGCCTGTTTCTTGAACATCCAAACTGTCACATGTTTGACTGGGTAGATCCCCAATTCAAAATTTATCCCTCTGAGACAGTATCCTGATCTCCAAGCTTGCTGTCACAAGAATGCGCTTTTGGTGATAGTAAGAAATCCCCGCAATAGATGCTGTCAGGAGTTTCCAAACTTGCTGTGAGGAGAATAGAGAGTTGTTGTCTCAAGGCTTCCGCCAATGTTGCTGTCAGAGAAAATATGATGTCTTGACTTGCAACATGTTGTCTTCTTGTAACCTTACTGTCAATGCTATGACAGTAACAGTTATTCTTGTTGTCATCCTGATATACTCCTTGAGGCTTGAACAAACGAATGAACTTCTTCCAAGATTTATAAACAAGTTTATTACAGCAATTGAAATGGCTACAAGAACATACTCTGGCTGTGACAGTATGTTCTACTTAATAAAATTAAGTATTACAAAACATAAAGTTAAGTTGTCTTCTAAGCTATCACCCATAAATCCTATTGCACTCACTATTTTCCTTCATTATCTCAAATTTATTATTAAATATTGATAAGTTCCACCACTTTACTCACATTTCATTATAAAAAGTATGATCAAAACTTTGGAATAATTTATTGTGTATTGAGTGTTAGATATTTATACATATTCAATATATTTTTTTAACCATATAATATAATATTAGATTTACTTCAATTTGATCTTTTCTGTCCTTCAATACAAATGTTTTTAAAGCGTTCTTCAAGAGCATGGGAATATTTTGGAAGTTACTCCAAGCAAAAAGGTAATAGGTGTGTTGAACATAGCTCTATTTTTATCTTTCTAATCTCCTACTCTCAAGCCCATCAATGTCTACCATTACAAGTATATATGCTTAAAGAAATGTTAAAGCACCCATTGTTACAAGCATGAAGCAACATTATATCTTGAGTTTAAAGAACCTGAAAAGATTATACAAAACAGTCCAACACAATGGAATGGTTTACATTCTCTCAGAAGAAGACCAGGGAGCAAGGATTATGTACACTAGCTAGACAAGGATACTGGCAATTTTGTTACCTGTATGATGAGTAGATATCTGTGTAAAGTGTAAACATATTCATTGTTAATTAACTAGCTAATTTGTCAAATAGTTTGATCTCCATTTATAAATAATAAAAGTACTTTTCTTTTGTATGTAGTGTATTGTGTACGTAGTTTGTTAGCATATAACGTATCAAAAAATAGTATATAAATTAAAATATAATAATAAATTAAAGTATGACAAATTTATTACCAGAGTACAAACTAAAATTATTGTTATTAATGTTAAGCATCGTACATGAGTTGAGTTTGGTGTCGTTTTAGTTTCAAAGTGAAAACAGGTTTTAGAATTAGGATCAAAACTGAATAAAAAATTATTAATTAGATTTTAGAGAAAAATTTATTAAGTTTTAAATGATACTGTTTTGGTTTTAAAATTGATATTTAATTTAAAAATTTTGACTTTGGATTTAAAAGATTTTAGTTATTAAATAAACATTTATTCACTAATGTATACACTACAAGAAAAAGGGGCAATTATGACGGAAATTTTACACTGAAATCGTCGCAATTGCCTCAATTATGACGGAAAATTTTCGTCATAATTGCTCAAGTCTTAAGTTCGCATTTTCGTCACAAATGACATTCTCGTCACAAGTATATTTTTCGTCATAAATAACAGTTTCGTCACAAGAATAGTTTTCGTCATAAATATAGTTTTCGTCACAAGTATACTTTTCGTCATAAGTTCATATGTAGGACCCATCTTTTTCAATCAATTAATAAATGAACTTACGACGAAATATACCAGAAGCAGCATTATGCTGCTTTTTCAGGTTCCAGCCATTTTCGGCTTCAAAATTAAATTCCAAATCATCCCATTCAACATACAATCCAACACCACAATCATACATGAAAGTTTGTAACAACATCCACACAATTAAACGAATTCAAATATAAAAATACCAAAGTTACATAAATATTGTCACAAATCCATATTCGATCACACAAAAGTTTAAACCATCCAATTAAAATGCAGATCATCTACTAGCATTTAAATTTTTTATAATATTCATAAAGGAAGTTGTTGCCAAAAAGTCAAAGTTTGGGAAAGTTTTAACAAAACTAACCAGGGCTTATTATTAAGAGCATCTCCGATGAAGAGATTAAAATTTTCAAATCATTTACCATAAATGAGAATTGTGAAGAACTTTAAAAAAAAAAAATTGTACTCCAATTATACATTCATGTTAATTAAAATTTTAGTCAACTCCAATATATTGCCTATATTTGCTTTATTTTATAAAATTTTGAAATAATAATAGGATACTATTTTTAAAATATAAATAATCATTATAGGCAACTCATTGAAATATAACCTAGGTTAGGCAAATTTTAAATAATTATTATTTTATATGATTTTTTTCAACTATTTTAGTTAACACCATTAAAAATGTTGTAACGTATTATATACGATAAAGTACTTGTTGTACATTACTTTCTATCTTATTTGTCCAAAACTATTATATACCTTTAGTTAATAAGATAATAATGTGTTAATTATATTATTGACATATAGTGTATATTTTTCATAGTATATTGTACATATTGTATAATTGTACAAAGAATTCCAAGATGGATATCTAATACACTCTACATTACATCCCTTTGTGATTGAGCGATTAAGAAAAATTATAAATTAGTGGAGAAAAAAATTAAAAAAAATTAGTAAAATGATAGGACCAATTAATACTTAATGTATAAAATTGGTATAGTAAAGAAAAGTAGTAAATGTAGTTAATTTTTATATTATAAAACTATATTGTCTTAAGAAAAATTTGAAATGTAAACAAGTATTCTAAAAAAAGGATAAAGAAATAGAAAGTACGGAAGGAGCCATGAATAAGAATAGTGCTCTCAAGTGTTTTACTGCTTTGTATTTCAATTCCTTGTGCATTTTTTCCTGAAAAATATAAACAACACCATTATGACATCTACCTTACAGTATTATATTATGTGTATTTTAAAAGCATAAAATAATTGTATTGATGACATTAAAACAAGAAACAAAAAACAAACGAACATTGAACATGCAGGCAGGCAGCGAAAAATCATCCGTCTATGCCAATCCCAAGAATCACATAAATTTAAAATGAAATAGTACAAATAAAAAATACCAATGCATGATAGATCTGATCAAGAAATAGATAAGCAAAATGTGTAGCTTGGATACGAATCTAATTAACTAGATGCACACACGAAACCAGGGGGGCTATCCTTCTTGCAATAGTTGAGCAACAAAACCACGGAAACGGGGACGTTAATTTTAGGATTAGTGTTATTGAACGAAAGTGCACGGCAAATACAAACTGCAGCCTGGATATCGATTAGGCCTTCAATGAATTTGCAGCATGGAGTCTTTACTGGATTAAGTATTGCGCCTACTGGCAAGACGGGTATGCCTAGCACATCTGCGCATTCGACCTTCATCCTCGTAGTGTCTTTCGGACAAGTTTCCGTTCCAGAAGGTGGAGACATTAGCCCTGGAATCGAAGGCAGGTTTGGAATGGGCGGTAGCAGGTTTGGAATCGGCGGTACGATGTTCGGAATTGGTGGGAAAATGTTTGGTACAGGTGGTAACAGGTTTGGAAACTGACCAATAACTTGTATGATGAAGAACAAGAGAATGTTGAAACATAGGAAAGCTGGTGCTAAACCCTTTGTATTGTACCACATTATGTCCATGGACTTGTGTTGTAGTGGGATGAGACAGTATATTCTATTATACAGTATCTGTGTGACATTTTTATAGAGCGCATAAATAATTGGAATTTAATTTTTCTTTTACAGTTTTTCTTTTGGAGTCGTCTGCATTTGAAATAATAGACCTCCTGTCCACCACTATCTTTCGAAAATTATTGTAGCACAGTGATGCATGGGACAACTGGGACAACTGGGACAACTTATTCAATATAAGTGGGCTCGTATGTTATATTTTCTTTCTAAATATACATTTTGCACAGACTTCGAAAATTTAAGTTACATATAGACAACATAAATGTAGACAATGGCATGTTTGTCGACGGTAGCTTATGTATCATGAGTTAATAAGAGTTTATGGGAGTGTTTGTCAACCCAACTTATATTAATTTATAACTTATATGTTGATAAGTTGAATGTTTATAATGTCGTACAACTTATTGACTTATCACTTGATTTATTTGTTTTTTAATACTTTATATTTTTACATTTGTGTTTTTAAATATTTTTTTAATTTAAAATGTAAGTGTTGAAATTTTTTAGTCAAAAGCGATTTTCAAAAAAAATATGCTTTTAAAATTTAACAAACAGATTTTTACTTGTTTTACAAAAAAAAATGTTGATGTCTGTAATATTAATGGCAAACGGACCTGATAAATTATTCTAGGAGTAAAATATATTTTGTGTATTTACACTTTACTCAAAACATCATTAACATTGTTATGATTTAAAATCTAGCACTTACGAATCAATATTTATATTTCACTGTACTTTATTGCATTCCGTTGATAGGTGTTAATTATGTTAGTAATTTAGGGAGTAAAATGTATTTTGTGTAATCACATTTTATTCTAAAATGTATTTTATGGACTCACACTTTGTTTTAAATTTTAAATTAGTTATCGCAAGTTATGTATTATTGACTCAATTTTCTTATTGATCAATAGAAAATTTAAGTTAGTCCCGAAAAAATTATTGCATATCTATTAGAGAAAATCAAATTCGGTGTTTAAATTCTTGAAAACATCATTGACTTCGGAAAAAAATAAGAAAAATGGTAGAGACTCCAAAAGATATCTCAAAATTATTTTCAAATCTTTGCATAATTGATAGCTTTTTTAAAATAATATAAAATCCTGCATGCTTATATATACATCTATAAATCAAAATCAACCATTTATTAATTATGCCACATTATCTAAAAAAAATTTGAAAACACTTTCAAAATACTTAACATTACTCAAAAAATTAAGTTGCGCATCAAATTTAGAGGTATGCGGTTGTTCGTATCAATTCATTTTACTATACTTCCCTCGGTAACTGAAGTTGGTTCGCATTTCGCAATGCTAGTGCACAAAATCAGGCCTTGATCATATCCTATTTTTAAAGTTTCTTTAAGATAATATTTTTTATTAGATATATGCAATATTTTAAAAGTCGGTCGACTAACGGTCCATCTCCATTAAACGAAAATCGGGTTAAAGGACGATTTTTTAAATATCGGTCAAAAGTCGACCGAGACGGGATTAATTGATCGAGTTGGTCAAAAATCGGTCACAGTTCGACAAAAATTTAAAAAATAATTTTTTTTTTAAAAGTTAATTTTTTTTAAAAAAAAATTTAATAAACTTATATCACTATTATATAGGTATAAGTTATTGATTTATTGACTAAATATTTTACTAAATCCCTAATACACCGATTATTTTCTAAAAATTTATTACTCTCTTCGTTCTTACTAAATATACATTAATGATATATTGATATATAGTTCATTTTTGTAAATTTCGATACTTAAATATTAATATTGGACTAATGATATATTATCTTTTTTGTAAATATTTTGACTAACTTGATGGTACTAATATAAAATTATATATTATTATTTATTTTAATTAAAATATATCCGATTAATGCTCCAATTAATCAATCCGATTAATCATCGATTATCCGATTAATTACTAGAAGATAACCTATCTTTCTAATGGAACCGAGAGAACTAATCAATCACCCTTGATTTACCATACCATCCGACGGTTGATATGTTTTAAATTTTTTCTATTATACTTTTATTAGTATATTTTAAGATTCTTTTAAGTGTTTTAATAATTATATTAAAATTAGGATTCTGTTAAGTATTTTATAAAGTGTTTTATAATATATTTCAACATAAATTTATTTATAATAAATTTAATTGATAATTAAGATTCTTTTTAATGTTTTATTAAGATTCATTAATTATATTATAGTATATCAACGGTCTTAGAAGGGTTCTCTCGGTTCTCTTGATATAATGGTTCTCTCGGGAACCTTACTCATATATATATATATATATATACTAGCTTATATCCCGTGCGACGCACGGTCTTCTTTAATATTTTCTTATTTTTTATTTAGATTTTAGTTATTATATATAATTTGATAAAATTCTAATATATATATACCGGATTTATAAATCTAACAATTTAATATCTAAATTTAATATATTCTTGACGTAATCTGTAGTAGTATTTTAGATATTAAAATATAAAATATTTTAAAATAACAGATCTAATGATTCGTATTTTTTTACTCTTAAAAATCTAAAAAGGGACTCAAATGTAAATATCAAAATATGTGCTCGTGCAATATACCGAGTTTATTTGAATATACTATTACTTTTATTTTCATTAATTATCTCGTTTAAATTGAATGTTAAAAAAATTATAATAAACATGAATTTCATAAGTTTAATATAATAATATTACCAATATATCTGTCTTTTGTCGTGTTATTTTTAATTTGAACATGAGTTGTTTCAGTTAAAAAATATAAAACAGGTAATATTCTTAAAAAGACAATTAGTTACTTATTCACAATTATATAAATTATATTACTTTTTTTTATATATGTCGTCTGCATTATTTTTAGAAAATTAGTTGTTTAAGTTAGAAAATATAAAAGAGGTAATGTGTTTTAGCTGAAAAGAATAAATAGTTATTTATTAATATTTATATAAAACAATATTACCATTGTATATTTATTTTGCATGTATTATATTTAGAAGATAAGTTGTTTTAGTTAGAAAATATAAAACAAATAATGTGTTTTAGCTGTCGGTTATAAATATATAATAATATTACCATTTTATATATATGTTGCCCGTCTTATTTTTAGAAAATGATTTGTTTTAGTTAAATAGATATATGAAATAGGTAATATGTTTTAGCTGAAAAAGGTAATTGGTTATTAATAAATTGGTTTCCATATATGTGTATTTAGAAGATGAGTTGTTTTATTTAAAAATATAAAAATAATATGTTTTAGCTGAAAAAGGTAATCGTTTATAAATATATAATAATATTACCATATTATATATATGTTGCCCGTTTTATTTTTAGAAGATGAGTTGGTTTAGTTTAAAAATAATATAAAATAGGTAATGTACTGAAAAAGGTAATTCATTATTAATAAATTGGTTATAGATAGGCCCGTGAATCGGCCCAAATACCGACCGACCGACCGACTGACCAAAACTTTTAATGTTTCGTCTTTAATAATATAGTATAGATATATATATATATATATATATTTGTTATTAAAATCCTAGAAAAATAAAGAAAAATAAAATTAAGAGAACAAGAGAATAACGTTTAATGTACAGCAAATTTATCTGCAACGTAACTTTTTAAGTCTTAGTCACGTGCTTCAGCTGATCGACGTGGGCGATTCTACATCAGTGGGCTAATATAAAAGCTCCAATTTGGAAATTGATTTTTTCACTTAGAATTTTCTCTCTTTTTTTTTTCTCTTTTTGATATTATTAATTTATTAAAAGTTGGATAACTAATTTATCGTTTGCAGGAAATGTATATTGAAACTAATTAACGGTATTATTGATTGTATACTTTCTTCTTAAGAAATGATTAAAAACAATTCACGTAATTATTTGAACTTTTATCATTAATTTTTTTATTATTAATTAGGTATATCTTCTTTTATAATCATATCAAAATGGTGCTTACGTTCCCTCAGTGGGCCTTGAGTTGGGTTGGGCCGTTAGGGTGGAGATTAGCAAAAAAAGTATTTTAATCTCTGTAATCTCTGCCTCGATGATGTCGCTGGCCCAATCTGTTCTTCTGGGCTGATCTATGAGCTCATATTTAGGTATGAAAGGAGAGGATAGCCCAGAGTGATGTAAATGACATTTTTCGTGATGAACGGAGTTGGGCCCACATTTGCCCAGTCGAGTCAATCTTGATCTTCTTAAATTATTTCGCTTTTCTTTTTTTTAAAGCCAAGGAACAACAGAAAATACTGTGCAGAGATTGCCCATAACGTTTCCACCAAGAAGAGGAAAGAGATAGGAGAGAGAGCTGCCCAGCTAGATGTTGTGGTTACTAACAAGCTTGCAAGGTTGCGTAGCCAGGAAGACGAATGAGATGTGACCAAAGGAAGTTCAACATTAAAATGAATAAGTTGTATTGATGTTCGGATAAATTTAGTTATAAGTTAGTTATAAATTTACTAATTTATATTTTAAAAATAATTATTAAATACAATGGACTAAATACATGCATTTTAAATTTAAAAAAACATTTAAAAAGACAAATGTAAAAATATGAAGTATTAAAAGACAAAGAAATCAAGCAATAAGTCAATAAGTTAAGGAACATGTATGTTGTTACTAACATTCAGCTTATGAACATATAAGTTGATAATTTTAATGTTAATAATGGGGTACATTTTCCTGAATTGATTGACTTATTACTTGATTTCTTTGTTTTTTAATACTTTATATTTTTACCTTTGTGTTTTTTAATAATTTTTTAATTTAAAATGTAAATGTTGAAATCATTGTATTTAATAATTATTTTTTCAAATTTAATTTAGCAAATTCTTAACTAATTTATAAGTAAATTTATCCAAACACCCATATAACTTATAAGAATTCATCAACTTATCACTTATATAACACTTACTCATTTTAAGCTATAAATCATTTTTTTTGTAATACCCTAAACACGTTGTATGTCACATGTCAATTCTTTTTTTTCTTTTTTTTAAGGGATGGTTCAAACTTCAGCCTGCGTGTTTGGGGTATCACAAAAAAGTTGACTTATAGCTTAAAATGAGTAAGTGTCATATAAGTGATAAGTTGATGAATTCCTATAAGTTATACGGGTGTTTGGATAAATTTACTTATAAGTTAGTGAAGAATTTGCTAAATTAAATTTGAAAAAATAATTTATAAATACAATGATTTCAACACTTGTATTTTAAATTAAAAATATATTTAAAAACACAAATGTAAAAATATACTCCCTCCGTCCCAGTGAATTCTATACACCGGGACTGGGCACGTAGACTAAGAAAATATATAAAAAATGAGTAAAATTAGATGAAAAGTGAGTAAAGTGGTGGGACCTATCAATATTTAATAATAGATTTGAGATAGTTAAGGAAAGTAGTGGGTATAATAGTGTTTTATATTATTATAGAATAGAGATAGTGGTGAAAGTAGTGTGTGTAATAGTGTTTTATATTATTAAAAGTTACTATTTTTGGAATGTATAGAAATGAGAGGGACATCCCAAAATGAAAAGTGTATAGAAATGGCTGGGACGGAGGGAGTAAAATATTAGAAAAATAAAGAAATCAAAGAATAAGTTGATAACTTAAGTAAAATGTTAGGGTCTGTTTGGCTGAACGAATTTATGAATTTATAAGTTATAAGTTATGAAATAAGAAGTACACAAACACCCCCTCGTAATGTATAAATCAGTTTGGCCAAACAGACCCTTAAGGGGTATTTTCCTGTACAATAAAATATTTAAGGATTGAATAAATGGAAAAAGAAAGCTGGAATAACACTCAAAAACAGCTTTAATATAACCAATAAATATAATCTTCTTTCACAAATATGTTAATAGATGAATTATTAATTAAGTTGGGGTTCTTGTGTACAGATGATTGATACACCAAAATGGAGATCAAAAGCGATAAATTTGAGTTTTTGGAAACTGGGGTTGCCGATCAATTCAATTTCAGCTCTCGCCAGGTAATAAAAATCATTTCTTTGTTTCATTTTATGTATTTTGATTCTTTATGTAGCTCAAGAATTGATTCTTTGTTGATTTCAGTACATGGGTAGCTCCAGTTTTCCTTTTTCTCTGTGTGTGTGTGAGAGAGAGAGAGAGGGGAGGGAGGGAGAGAGAGAGAGAGATTGAGAGAGAGAGATAGATAGATTGAGGGAGAGAGATAGAGAGATAGAGGGAGAGAGGGAGAGGGGAGGGAGAGAGAGATAGATTGAGGGGGAGAGAGAGAGAGAGGGAGAGAGAGAGAGAGAGAGGGAGAGAGAGAGAGACATTGTGGGCGTTTGGGGTATCAAGAATAAGTTGACTTATAGCTTAAAATGAGTAAGTGTTTTATAAGTGATAAGTAGAGCTGAGCTTATAAATCCCTATAGTGTTTGGTAAATCAGAACTTATAAGCAGTAGAGTGTTTGGGTAAATCAGAACTTATAAGTTAACTTTTTTTTATTATTTTTAAAATATTTATTTTTTAATATATATAAATGGATATCAATGGATAGATCTCGATGAGTAGAGAAATTTGATATATACATATCAATTTTTTAATGAACGGATCAAAAGATATATGGTTTTGAAGATTTGAAGGATATTATGGGCCTGTTTGGCTGCAACTTATTAAGTTAACTTATAGCTTAAAATGAGTAAGTGCTTTATAAGTGATAAGTAGAGCTGAGCTTTATAAGTCATAGAGTGTTTGGTAAATCAGAACTTATAAGCAGTAGAGTGTTTGGGTAAATCATAACTTATAAGTTAACTTTTTTTTATTATTTTTAAAATATTTATTTTTTAATATATATAAATGGATATCAATGGATAGATCTCGATGAGTAGAGAAATTTGATATATACATATCAATTTTTTAATGAACGGATCAAAAGATATATGGTTTTGAAGATTTGAAGGATATTATATATTGCGTGTATCGAGAATAAGTTATAAGTTATAAGTTGAATGTTAAGGATTTTTAACATTCAACTTATCCATTTTAAGTAGCCATAAGTTGGTTTCACTTATTTTGGCAAACACCCCCCATAAACAATTTTGGGTTTATAAGCCATAAGCTGCAACATTAAGTTGCAGCCAAACAGGCACTATATATTGCGTGTATCGAGAATAAGGTATAACTTATAAGTTGAATGTTAAGGATTCTTAACATTCAACTTATCCATTTTAAGTAGCCATAAGTTGGTTTCACTTATTTTGGCAAACACCCCCCATAAGCTGAAATGGGTTTATAAGCTATAAGATTATAAATAAGCTGAACCCCAAACAGGCCCATTAATCTGAGCTATGTTTAAAGGCTTAAAGCTAATGTAATGTTCCAAGTTGCCCACTTTAAATTCTTTGGTAGGGTTATCGTGTATGAATGTTAAAAAAAACTAACATTTTGTTATTCCAGACTGGCCTGTGTGTGTGTGTGGGAGGGAGTGGGGGATGGTGTTAATGCGTTTCGGACAAGACTATGAATTAGGTGTGGTGATTTTGGTGTGTCAGGTCCTTCCATGTTCAGTAATATTCAATTTTTCGTCATTTTAAAAGTTATTGAATCTGATAAAAAATAATGTGTTTGAGCATAAGCTTGAAAGAATAATTTTTTCATGAATGTGGCATTCTGGTGATATTAGGTTATTAAAGTTGTGTTGTGTCAGCTCGAGCAGAAGTTTATGCCGTGTTAAGCACTGCTACCCGGTAGTTCATCTTTGACCATGGTAGTGACTATCTGTCTGACTCTAAGTTGTGCATTTTACTATAATTTGCTGCGATGACAGGGTTGCGATGGATTTGTGGAAGATAGTGAGGTGCCACATGATGCTGAGTTATGTCTACAGTCCCATCTTTCAGGGGAGGAAAAAGGTGTGATAGGATGTTTGATAAGTCCACAAGTGACTGCAACTAAAGAATCTATTGAACTGACTGAGTCCTCAGGGTTGAGGAGTGATAAAGATGATAGATTTGAGGATCAAGAAATGGGTAAACTTGAAGATTGTACAACCATGTTAGTTCAACAGTTGAGGATGGAAGATGATGAGATTGGTGATTTAAGGGGTTTGAGGATTCCCGAAACTAAAGAATGTGATAGTAAATCAGTTCAGCAATGTGCAAGTGTAGATAATTGTGACAACTGTTCCGTCATTGGCCAAATGATAGCTAGTTCTCAGGAATGTGATGCCAATCCACCTCAATCAGTGCATGATGAGAATGATGTTGTTCTTGAAAAGAGAGGTTATATTAGCCATGTCATCAAACAAGTGGCTTGTAGTAAAGAATGTGCAACCTTAACACCTGGACATATGATGCAGAACAAGGATGAGGATACTATGTTTGATGCTCAACTATTGTCCAAAAATGAAGTGTGTGATGTTAATGGACCACAAGGTTTAGACAATAAGAGTAACGAGGTTGTAGATCGATATCCGGAACAAGAGAAGTACTTCTACTATGACCCACCACTTTTTGAGGAAACTGGGGTCTGGATACCTGTATCTGTGCCTCCAATGTCAGAAAGTGAGCATCAGGAATGGTCCAGGGGTTTTTTATCAAATGCGGGAACATTCTTTGAAGAAGACATGGGCTGGGGTGATCTATATGTAGAAGACAAAGAGCTGACCATGTGGGATGTGGTGGTAGAAATGCTACTTGTAGCTAGAGGAAAAGTGAACGCATTTGCTTCTGGTGATATTCCTAGTATTACATGGATGTCTGGTCACATTGTTGAGCAAGCTTGGAAGGAGATTTCTCAGACACTCACAGAGGTCAACAATGATAAAACTCAGAAACTTCTTCAAACAGACCCACCTAAATGGTTGCCTGATAGTTCAGCTTCTGCTTGTATGCTGTGTAGTGTGCGATTTCACCCTATCATGTGTACCAGGCACCACTGCCGGTTCTGTGGTGGAATATTTTGCAGCGAGTGTACTAAAGGAAGGAGCTTGTTACCAGAAAAGTTCCGAGTTGGGGATCCACAACGCATTTGTGATGTTTGCTGTGTGCGTCTTGAGTCTGTACAGCCATACTTAATGAATCAAGTGAGTCGTGCCGCGCAGTTGCCAACCCATGACTTGACAGACCTAAGCACTCTCAGATCTTGGCTAAATTTTCCATGGGGACTATCTATGGAATATGAGATTTATAAAGCCACCAACACAATCCGCGGGTATAATCAGGTAAGATGCAGTTTTGCCTATGTAGTGAGTCATCATAGTATCTTATTTTATTTTTCAAACGAAGTCGTAACTTAAAAGTTTAACTTTCATTTATGAATCAAAGTTGAGTTTGTCTTCTTGATATGATAGTACTTAATTTCGTATTAACAATCTCTTACTTTTACAACTGTGGACAACTGTTCACCTGGTTAAGTTGCTCACTCTTAAGTTTAACTAGTAAGATTGTCCCTTATTTGAGAATGCAATTAAGTTATTTCTGCCACTGGTCTGTTATTTAGTTAGAGATCTTTAGCTATGTAGCATTACGTGGAATCAGGTTTTAGGAGGTTGAGTCAGGTTTCTTCTGAATGGTTCTTTTCCATCACAATTGTGGTTTCCTCCTCATTTCACAATTCTAGAACCCTTGTTCCACTACATACAGTATTAAAACCTTGACTTATTCACATGGTGAGTTATAACAGCAGACCATGTGGCCATGTATAAGCAATCATGGTGAGTTAAACCAACAGACATGAGTTATACCAACAGACCAAATGGTTATATAATAGCAATAGTAGTGAATGAGTATAATTTCTCATGCTTTTCTCATTTATATTTGTAGTGAAATATGCCCTCTTATACCTTTAATTATCAAATTTAACATTGGATTTGTATATTTACATCTTAGGTTGGTTCTCTGAGACACGAAAGGTCAATTCCAGATGCTATTTTGAGACAAGCAAAAGGGCTTGCAATACTAACTGTTATGAAAGTTGGCGTAATGGTTACCTACAACATTGGAACAGGGCTAGTAATTGCTCGTAGGGAGGATGGATCGTGGTCTCCTCCATCTGCTGTTTCTTCTTTTGGAGTGGGGTGGGGTGCTCAGGTAACTACATTATTTTATTTTCTTCCAATTTCTACTTTCTTGTTGAAATCTCATCTTTGAGTAACGATTATATGCTTTGGCTTCTAGTATTTAATAAGTAATCTAATTGAAATTACATTGTGCAAGTCTGTTGGTCAAGTTGCAAGCCAGAAGAAATGCGATGAACAGTTTTAAATCTGTGAATTGGATGGATAACACAGTTTTGTTCTTTTGCAGGCTGGAGGTGAATTTACAGACTATATTATTGTACTGAGATCAACTGAGGCTGTCAAGACTTTCAGTGGAGATGTCCATCTTTCAGTTGGAGCTGGTTTAAGTGCAGCTGTTGGTATCCTAGGACGGACAGCTGAAGCAGATGTAAGAGCTGGTACCGGTGGGTATGCTGCTTGTTACACATATAGTTGCAGCAAAGGTAATTTGTTGACCAAATATACTCAAATTAAAATGCTACGTCTATGTGCTATATCTTTGGGTCTGTTAAACTATATGCAATCATAGTAATAGAGTATATTATACTTGACTGGATTGCACTTTGTTGACCTGTAATATAGTTATTTTGCACTTTGGTGGCCAAAATAAATGTCCGCACATGCATAGCTAAATTTAATTTTTTTTTTAACATTTTGGAGGCTCCGAACTCGTGCCGTTAAAATATAGACGGAATGTTAACTTTGAGAAGGGTAAAATGGTCAGACCAATTCTCTACAGCTCTATTGTTTTTCTATTGCATGTATAAGGAACAATTATTTGAGAATTTTGAAGCTTTAAGTTGTCAATTTTCAAACGAGATTGTAAAACCATCCCTATTTATGGTTAGTTAACTGTTAATATGGGTTATTGTTGCACCATGGGTTATGAAAAGAACGCATATATTTAGCGAGCTAGATGATAAGGCTCTATATCACGCATTGATGCTTGAATTTGGGGTTGGAAGTTTTGAGATGGCCTTAGAGTTGTTGTGTGAGATGGAGAATGGTGGTAACAGTTGTAGGCTGAATGCTGTAACTTAAAGCAAATGTTGTCTTTGTGAGGGCAGTAGGTCAGACATAGAGTGTTTTGGACCAAATAAAATGCCTTACAAACACATCACTCTACATTACAAACACAATTGTAACACATGCTTTCTGGAAATTGCGGTAAGGATACCTCAAACTTTTGGTTATATAATCGATACTCTATCCGGCAATAGTTGACTACAATCGACACTAAATTCAAGCGTCAATCGCTATAGACCCTTACTATCTGGCTCGCTGTCAGTAAGTCATATTAGTCATGAATAAGGATGGGTTTTACAACCTGAGTTGCAAATTTAGGGTTCAGAGATTCAAATCAAGGATAAAAGTTCTTTACGCACGGAATAAAGCAGTTGATAATTGGTGAGACTATTTTACCCTTCACAAAATTAATGTTCCGTGTATATTTTGACGGCATAAGTTTGTAGCCTTTAACTTGATTTAAAAAAATAAATTGGGTCATGCAAATGTTGCCTTTTTTGTTGGGAGCATTTATGCACACACCCTGTACTTATAGGTGCACACACGCTTCATCAGCATTCTGAATATAATACCCTTATCTCCGTATACATCCCAAGTTACACTCTGCCACGGTGCCACCGGATTAATTCTTTATTTATTCAATCACAGTTTTAGATTAGACTTGGACTAGCTAAACTTTTTTCTTTAAAGAAATTTAGTTTTTAGTTTCAAATCGTAGTTTACAGTATAAAATGATAGAACAAATATCTTCCAACTTTAAAAAATGTGATACATTTGAATTTATGCTTTCATGAATTATGCATAAGTAATAAGATTTTGTATTATTATTAGAAACTATATTTAATTCATTTTAAATTATATTTTAATAACTTTTTAAAAATATAAAATAATCAATCTTAGTTTTAAAATAAAGTTGGATCAATTTAATTTTAAAATGTCATACATGATTAATATTTTAATATGAAGTAATTAATATGAATAATTTTTAATGATTGGATATGTACATTCGTTTTACCAAATGATAGTTATAGCGCCGATATTTTATATTAAATAATAAAATACTATATTGTTTGATGCAATTCATACATGTTGAATCCTTAATGATTACTGCAAAAGGTTATAATATAATTTTAGTACTCAAAGTCACTTTAGAACAATAATAAAAAATTAACATAAGAACTTACTTGTTACGTGATTATCATTAATTATATACAATGACTATTAATAGTTACGTATTTGTTTTTTCTTAACCTGGATAGTATATTTATATTGATTTTGAATTAAAAGTTAAGGGTAGTTTGGTCACTTTGCTGATAATGGGTGTGCACCTATAAGCATAGGGTGTGCACATATCAGCTCTCTTTTTGTATTGGCCACCAAAGTGCAAAATTATTGATTTAAAGGTCAACAAATTGCAATTTAGTCTATTATATTTTGACTTTCTTGGCAAACACTTTTCGTAGCTACCTATTTAAATTATTTTTTGCTAATAAAGATAAAGAAGTGAGCTATTTGGATGTTACTCCATTTCTAGATGGTCTTTTTCTGCACTCGGTGCTATCCCTATCAAATCTGGTCCTACGCCTTTCTCTTTTGCATTTTTATTGGTTGCTCAGTCTCCAAAATTCTTTGTAGTTTATCACTTGAAATGCTTTGGTCAGATTTCTGGTAGATTCCTATGTCTGGACTGTCAAAATCAGATTCTCACTACATTTCTTCACTCTTTTGTTGGTGTAGCCTTTCATCAAACCAAAGGAAATACTTGGCAAATCTACTAGGAAAAAGAAAAAAAAACAAACTTTAATACTTGGTCAAAATTTGCAAAGTAGATTTTTTTTTGGATTAATAACTGAGGTGTAATGCTTGATCAACCGATTTAAAATACTTTTTTCTAGTGACATTCGATCACAGAATCCATTGACAGCCGCACAAATGACTAGAATTTGTTTTTCAATTTTGAGTATTCGCAATTGGTTGCTGTGTATTCGTTGGTCAAATATATTTTACAACCTCTTGTTACTTTTTTCTTTCTTTTTAGATGTCAATTTATAAGAATGTTCTGTGTATATTGCATTGCAGGTGCATTTGTCGGATGCTCTCTAGAAGGTAGTATACTGACAACTCGTGTGAAAGAAAATTCCCGATTTTATGGTAGACAGTCGATAACCGCATCTGATATACTTCTTGGTTCATTGCCCAAGCCACCTGCAGCTGCAACCCTGTATCGTGCACTGGCTGATCTGTATCAGAAGTTTAAAATTTGATTGTTTATGCTTCATACTGAAGATATTGATCTTCGCCATTAGTAGACCTGGAATGGGGAATGTACATACTCGTGCCATTGGATTATTTGTGAGACTCGTAATTTGTTCATGTAAAGGTTCTGTTATTGTTACATCATACATGTGTATATTACTCGATCGACAGTTCATATTGTGTGGAAGATGAAGTTTATGTAAATTGAATCAAAATAATGAATGATTTCGATTCCTCGGATTACCCTCTTTGCTATCAGTTGATAGTTGAATCTGCATTATGCTATTGCTATGTATGCTAGAAAGCCGGAATAAAATAAATGCATCTGGTTGTCAGAGCTCAAGAAATTTGTAACCATAAATCAACTTCAGTACAATATCAAAATCACAAAAGACAACCAGTGTTGAAGTATCATTGTTGTAATGGAAGATTCCTTAGATAAATTAAAAAATTAACAAAGAGGGGAACAGATCTTAGGAAAATCTATAAAAGAAAAAGGCCACCACCAGAACTATTTATATCTTAATTTATACTTTCCTTTTCTAAATTAAAATGAAGAGAAGTACGGAAACTGAAGACAGTTGGAGCTGCACTCTATATTTCATCCTAGCTAGTTTGCAGTGGAGAACCTCCGAATTTGGTACAACATGTAAGGAGGCTGCAACTCGTGTTTTAACAAAGTGCGGATTAGCAACCAATCCATTAGGAGTAACATTTAGATATACTCCTAGCGCCGCAATTATCTATCTGCAATTTCCAAATGAAACAATTATTGTCAATCCAGGAAGTTATTCATGTATACTAAAATGGTATTTAAAGTTAAAGATATAGACCACACTGCAAAAGAATAGCAATGCAAAACAAACTACCTCGTGCTAGGGTTCCCAAGAGTAAGTTCAAGATCATCCGAGACACATTCTTCGTGAATCCTCTCTCCTTCCCATGGTTTAACTAGCCCCTTTGTGTGACTGCCAAATGCAAATTCAGAGGAAATTGCATCAGACATTGGAACATCTGCTGTTTGATCAAAACCTGCTGTAACTGCTGGAGAGCATGTCCCACTTTGCCCAGGAGTCCACATGCGAGATCCTCCGCAGGAAACTGCCTCTCTGAAGCCAAATGTGCTGGGTGAAACCAAGCTAAATGTGGGTGATGAAGCCCCATCTTGGGGAGTTTGAACACCAGACAACCAACCAGAATCTGGTGGGGTCTGATGGCCAGGGCTCGGAGGTGTGGAAGAGGGTAGAAAGGGATAGTGTTGGCCAGCCCATGCTGGAACAGCATTTGGATCATCCCAGCCATCTTTCATTCGAGGAGTTCGAGCAGGAGAACTTAATGGCGGAGTGACAGGTGCACTTATTGAACCACCAGGAATGTAGAGATGGAGGGGGAAATTAGATGACGAAGGTGATGATCCTGATGAGAGGTTTTTTAGCCATGGGATAAGGGAATTGGGATCTGCATTATTATTGCTTCCAGTGTATATGGATGAGATTGGACTGGGAAAGGATGATGAAGCGGGGCTAGGATTAAATGATGCACACGGACTTGGTTGGTACGACGAACAAGGACTGGCCGAGGCTGAGCCACCCATAATATCCATACGTTCCACAAGTTTGCAACCCTACAAACAGCAAGAACAATTAGCATCAGAACGTGCTAGACTAAAGACTTATATGAGGCTAATAAAGTTCATTGTCAACATTCAGTTGCTGTCCTTTATTTTTAGTTATTTAATATAAGATCCAACAATCACTTATTCAAGCATAAAATGATTTACTGGCTTGTCAAAAAAATTATTCGAACTTCAAAATATACTTTAGCGACTAGATAATATGTTGCCCTGCATAGACACAAAAATGCAATGTTCCTCTTTTCTTTTTAAAAGAGAGAAACTGACCCCCCCCCCCCCCAGTTTTTTTTTCTTAATCTTTGCATCTAATCACTAGCAGTAGCCCAAGGAAATGAAAAGCAATATATGGAAAAGACAGTAACATGGACCTTGTGTCCCAACTATACAAATAAAGTCTATAGACTATGCTTACACCATAAGCTCCATTTATAAGATCTCAAGACCAGAGGACCTACATGTGTATCCATAATCGAACAAAAGTCAACATTCACCAGTAAATAGATGTGGATCATTTGCACTTATACAAACCTATTATTGCATTAATAGTAGAAAAGATTCTTTAGGTTGAATTCTTAAATAGTATTCTTGCAAGAAAACGTTCAATACTTAAAGACAGTAGTAAGTACCAAATTATTGGCAACCAATTAAATCAAATTTGCCCTAATTCTCAGTTTTCAATATCTACGCATTTCCTTTCTTTTCTTTTCTTTTTTTGCTAAGTTTCTACGTATTTCTTGACCTTAATCAACTACGAACGCATTCAAAGCTAAAGGTTGCATGAATACCCAATATCTAGGTGCCCATTAACATCCAATGGCATATACGCTAAATTATACCCAAAATGCTCTAAAATAAGTTCTAGAACCATGATGGGCACTTTTCCTGTAGTAACTCTGGGTCAGAGGGTCACATTGGCAAGCTTAAGGAAAATTAAAGAACCACTTACATCTAGCTGCCTGGATATTTTACAAATATTCTAATGCTAATATAAAGCCAAAAGGAGGAATGTAAAAGAAGGGTACCTAATATTCTAAATCCATCTCCATCCCACAAAAAGGCTAAGTAATTTAGATGCCAAAAAGAAAATTTGATTGGGACTCATTGAGTGAAAGAATGATTTCAAACCCATATATGATGAACCCCATTTTGGGCATAATGTCCTCGATAACAATGTTTAGTTGAGGTGGACCTGATGGTCCCTAGTGGTTTCGGTCCAAACAATTGCACGCACTAACGTAGCTGTACATCCTCAATACATAGAAATTTTTTCACACCTTCCTCCATATAGCCATGTTCTACATTAGATGATATAGTAGTTATGAACCCTACAACTTTACCAGGTGCAAACGATATGCAAATAAGTGAAAAAACTGTTACTATTTTAGAAGCTAAAGCCTAAAAAGCTCTAAACAGTCCACCCCCTCTGTATGATAACTAATTCAAAAATAGGGACCCCCTAAAACAAATTTGTAAATCATAATGTCAACTCCACACGGCACGCTACCACTTCGCTAACCATCTCCAATTCCCAACTCCTTTACTAAAAATAAACTCATTACACCCCCCACAAACTCAACGACGTGATCAAAAATCTAAACCGAATCAAATAAAAACGGTATCAAATTATTACAACATCTTCATTTGTAATTTCTTTAGCAATGAAAAAACAATATAATAAACATATATAAAAAAAAACAGTATGAAGTTTCTAAAAATAAGACTAGACTTGCAAAAAAACAAGAAAACATAAGGTGGGCCCACAAAGGCAAAACATAACCAGAAAGCCCATGAGAACCCACGCTGGAGTTGAAAAAGTGTCACCCGCCACCCGGGAATCTCGGATAAAGAAATATAAGTATAAAACAACCTCTGTTTATGTAATAATTTACGTAATATGTTCCTGTAATACATATGGGTATATGTCAGATTTAACCACCTGGTGTCATAAAGAAGACCGTTTATCAAAATACCCATACTACCCTTTTATAACATGTATGTTTATTTCATTCCAAGGGTAATTAGGGCATTTAATTACGAAACTTTCAGCAGAAGAATAATCAGAACAGATCTTAGATTAGACTTTGATCAGGTAAAGACCAAATCTCGGCCGTCCATTCCCCAATATTAAAAACTCCTACAATCAATCTGAACCGTCGAACAAGATCGTAATTTCTAATTACCTCTCACTAACAATGCTAACCTACACCGTTCCCCGGAGGCGCACGTTAGCCTACAACATCCCGGAAACTATCCACAAATTTTAAGCTCAGACGGAGGCGCATGATAGCTTATCTTGCACCACCGCACACACAAAAAAAGCAAATTACCAAACCATGATCTCGAATTCTAGCTAAAAATTCGCTTAAATACTCACTTGCGCCGTAGGAAAATCAACTATCACCGAAAAAATCGGACACCTTATAATTCCGTAGAATTAATAAATCCGAGATCGGAGAATTTTAAAAAAAAGTTATCAATTTATCGAGACTAAAAATAGATAGTACAATTTATTATGATAAATGACTTATGAATAAACAAGTTCATAAGTCATTTATCGAATTTAATAATTTATCGAGATTATTAATTTATCGAGATTACTAATTTATCAACAAACAGACGTACTCACCTTTCGATAAGTAGTGCCATCTTCTTCAACGGTCCATCCAGCTTCATCACACAAAGCTTTCAACACCTCATTATTATCACAGTGCTTCGGTAACTTAAAGTTCCCGTACATTCTAAGTCCGGCGAAGATCTTGGCGGCGATCGCCCGGCGTCGACGTTCTCGGCGCTTGTTGTTCTCTCGTTCTTTCCACGTGGGAAGTCTCGACCCCGACGTCATTTCGCGGCCGGTTTAGATGGACCGGAGTGAAATGATTGGAGTGAACCGGGTTGAGTTGGAGATGGGAGGGATGAATAAATGATGAGAGAAGAGCTATGAGTGTATGTGACTATATATTTGTGGTTTATTTATTTGCCCTTGGATGCTCTTTTTATTACCGTTCTACTTGCCTTATTTTCCCTTTTTCATTTTGTTTTCAAAATATAAGCCTAAACTCATCATACTATTATATTTAGTATCAGTTTGGATCACGAAATTTTAATTTGATAATTTTTTTTATTAAAAACTATATTTTTTTTGTGTTAATTAAGTTTTCAGGATCTAAACGATTTCTTATAAGTTATTTCGGGAACTGAGATTGACAGGCCACAATTTTAAATAATTTATATATTACATAATTAAATTAAGTAATTCTATGATATTCAAATAAATCTAGAGTAGAATCCTATTAATCTAATCTACGGCTATGGTTTTCTTAGTTTTTAGGTTCTATAGAAATTAATATTTTTTATTTAATGTTATAATATCAAATATTAAAATATATATTGTTAAAGTGTGTTGATAAATTAAGAATAAAAAAAATGAAAGTGTTAAAATACAGTAAAACCTCATTAAATTAATATTCAATATCATGATAAATTAATATTTTAAATATAATTTTTTTCCCAACATAATAATGATAAGATAAATTTAATTCTAATTAATTAATAATTTTTATAAATTAATAAAATTTATCGATCTCAATAATATTAATTTATAGAGATTCTGATGGGTGAAAAACGAGAGAAGGGGGGTGGTGCACGTGTTTAGGACAGTGAGAAAGAAGGTGGGGGAAGGGTAGTTGCTAGGAAAGAAAGTTTCGCATGTGAAGACACAAAATCTTCGCCCTCCTTCGTAATACTCCTCTGTCCCCCTCAATTCTTTATATCTTTATATTGAGAGATAACATGGAGGTTAAGAAAAAGTGTAAATTAAGTAAGAAAAATGAATAAATTAATGAAGTATTTCATGTATAAAGTGGGTATAAAGTAGGTATAGTTGAAAAATTAGTGAATGTAATTAAATTTTATATTATAAAATATTACTATTTTTGATATGTAAAAAAATAAAAGAAACGTACCAAAAAAAAAATGTAAAAAAATGAAAGGGACGTACAGACTTACATACACACGCTTATATATTGAAAAATGCCACCCCTTGTGATTTGTCTCCTTGAATTGGTCTCATCTATCCTAATCACATCCTTTGATTTAGTAATTTTTTTGATTTTTTTAATTTATTTTTAAATTTTAAGCTTTTGGGTCTCGCTTGTATGTCTACATCCACGTGACTCGACCCCTTTTGTATGAGTTGCATGTGTGTCTTTTTTGTTCATTTCATCAATTTTATATAACCGGTTCATTGAACACGATGAGGTTGCTTAAGTTGATGATGACTTGTCTCTTGTCATAGGAATAGTAAGTATTTAGTAAATAATAAATAATGTGCTAACTATTATTCTGAATCTATCTAATTAAACAAAATTAACAAATCCATATTTGGTAATTAAAGGGCTGGAATAGGAAAAGAAACACAAAGCAAGGGTATTTCAATCTTACAGATGAATCAGGGTGTGCAACCAGCAATTTAGAATGTACATGTGTCACGATTCTTAAAAAAACAAAACAAAACAAAACAAGTTCATTAACGGTTAATTAACTTAAATGATCAAACGGTTATTCAGACGCCATCAAAACCTTCTGCCATTTTCATCATCAAAGGCCCCTCTAACTTCTAAGAGCAAGTTCATGCTAGATGTAAAATAGTTATAATTATTTTTATAATTTGGTATCAAAAAAATTTTGATGTTAAAATAGGATTTCAACTCCAATGCTAATTGTATTTTGCATTTAATTAATTATAAATTTAGCTAGTTTTTTGTCTCTCTCTCCTAACTTTCATGTAAAGTACATCAACATGTAATTTATATATGATTAAATAATGATGTGACATGGATGCATAAATGCATTATTGCTTTCAAATTTAGAACCGAGTATGCATTTATGCATATTTGCATTTAAGTATAAAATTCTTTCGAAATTGAATTTTTTGACATTTGGTTTCAAATTATAGAAATGAAATCAATTTTAGCATTGCACTGAACTTGTTCTAAGAATGCACGACGAATATACTACAATTAAAGCTCTAAAAATAAAAAACAATCCTCAAAACAACATTTTTTATCAAAGTATTATTGATCTAAAATATTATATAGTAATATTTAGGTTAAATGCTATGTATTCCAAAAGTTTTTCAAAAAATATTCTCAAATGACATGGCACATCAAATGAAAGTTTTAATTTGGACGCATATATATTAACGCGGGATCTCATATTATTATTAAATATATAAATTATCAATTTAAAAATGTGACAAATCAATTTCGGAAAAAGAATTTAGAACAAAATTTGAGTCTAGCATTTTTCATTTAGAATTGTCTTAATTTTCATTTCGAAAGGTGATATTATTGTCTTAACCGTGCCACTTTTTGATAATTTGATGTCTAAACTTGTCATAGATTATATAGCAAAAAGAAAGAAACAAAAAAATTTGTCACAGATTGTCATGATGACATCTGTATCTATACTAAACTCTAATAACTAAACATGGATATAATTTTTGATAATTTGGTTTAACCATCAAAAAAATATTGATTATTAGATAATATTCTCTTTTTAAACTCTTTGACTAAGGAATTTAGGTTCGAATCTCGTTAATAACATATCAAATTTAAAAAATTTAAAACTTCTCGACTAAAGAACTCGGGTTCAAGTCAACAACATATCAAATTTGGCAATTTATATTTTTAATTTTAAACTATACATATCATTAGTTAAACTAATATTAAATTATAATTTAAACAAAATATATAAAGTAATTATATAAAAAAATTTAAAAACATCCGTGCATTAGTTTAAATAAAAATCAACTGGCCTTGGAAAAAAGTTTCAATTGGTTCAACCCGTTCAATTGGTTTAGGCCATATTTTTTTCCTGACGCTCATGGATCTTACTGGGCTTTTTCTAATGATTGTATCGTTTGTGCAACTCCTAATCGGGCTTTTTTTAATGATTCTATCATTTGTAGACCTAACAAAGGACCGTGTCGTGTAATTTCATGTTATGTACTTTCGTATTTTCGTGTACTTGAATGTAAAACTCATATCCGACCCGTTTTGAATTCGTGTACTAAATTTGAAACACATATCCAATTCAAAATGTGTCGTGTACTTTACGTGTCGTATTCGTGTACATTAAACAAAATATAAATTTAATTTAATTAAAATTTATATATTATAAAACTATTTTAATTATGTAAATTTTTATGAAATGTGTATTAAATATGTATTACATACAATTTTACAAAAATTTGTAAATATAACTTATATATAAAAATGTATACTTCTTATATATAAATGTATAACTTATTGTCAATTAGTCGTCAAACTTTTATTTATTGTTCATATGTAATTGCTTATATATTTTCTAAATATGCAATACTATAAATAATATATATTTTTTAAAATTATTTATTTACTTCATTAATTCGTGTACTTTCGTTCCGTGTCGTGTACCTATTGTGAAAACCCAAAACCGACACTAATTATATTCGTGTTTTTTCGTGTTCGTGTACCAAATTTTTGTACCCAAACACTAATTATCCGTGTCGTGTTCGTGTCTTGTTCACGTGTCGTGTACCAAATTAAAAGGTCTAATCGTTTGTGCAACCCCTAATTCAACCCAAATTAAGTTTAGGCCCAAATAATCTTATCCCGTTCATATTGCTTAAACTATGTGATAGTCGTCCATTTAAGTTAATAAGATGCAAATGCAATTATTAATCAGGGATTTGATATGATCGACATGCTGGTTTTGATCTTAACAGCTACATTTTAGAAAGAGAATAGCTAGAGTCCTCAAAAAAACATTTTCAAAATGGTTTCTGAATGCTTATGTGACAAGATTTAATTGGATGTTTATCTTAAAATTAAATAGACTCTTCATTTATAAATATGCAAAGATTAAATTACCGGTCATTATGAAGAGACAATCAATCAATATTTTGAAAATTATATATTTACATGTACCCACTTTGCCACAATTTTGAATTTCGGAGTAAAAACTGAATCATGAGCTCATCACTGATGTCACAAAACGCGTGCACGTATTATTAAGTAATAACCCACAACTAACTAACTCATATTATTCTAATAAATTACTCCCTCCGTCCCATCCATTTCTTTACGCTTTTCTTTTTGGAATGTCCCATCCATTTATTTACATTTCAAAACTTTCCAAAAATAGTAAAGTTTTATAATATAAAAATCAACTACTTACACTAATTTACTCCACTTTACTTACCTTATACCTTAAATATTGACGGGTCCCACCACTTTACTCATTTTTCCTACTTTTTTCTCTACTTTACTTATATTCCTTGACCTCCGCGCCCAACCCAAATGTAAACAATTGGACGGGACGGGGGGAGTATATGTTAACCGCAACTCCCTCTGTCACATTCATTTCTATACGGTTTCCATTTTGAGATGTCTCTTTCAATTCTATACATTTCAAAAATAATAATTTTTAATAATATAAAATAATATTACATCCACTACTTTTCTCCACTGTTTCTATTTTATAATAATATAAAACACTATTACACTCACTATTTTCTTCTATTATCTCAAATTTATTATTAAATATTAATGTATTCCACAATTTTATTCATTTTTCATCTAATTTTACTCATTTTTTTATATCTTTTTTTATGTTCATGTCTATCCCCAATGTATAGAATCGAAAGGAACGGGGGAAGTATTATTAAAACTACGTTTTTTGTGATTTTACATGCAAAGTGTACGAGACCTACGTGTCATTTCTGATTAAAGGAGTGTCTTAACTGTTATTCGTGTAAACCAGTACTACGTGTACGTGATGTTTCGAAAAAGAGTTGGATCAAAATGCACACAAGTTGGTTAAATTCGAAGGAAGAGTTGAAATACTTGTAACATTTTAGTTTGAACTAGCTCTTTAACTCGCATTTTAATTCAAAAATTTTACTTTTTTTAAAAAAGTGTATGAAGTATTTACGTGTTAAAAATGTGACAAATAAGTTATATCATCAGTAATTTTGGAAAGTGATATGGACAGAAAAGTAATTATAGAAATATAATTACTGATTCAATTAAAAGACCGGTATTTAAGGACCGACACCCTAATTATTCATTAATTTCGTAATTAATGAGTAGGGAAAATATACAGCTCATGAAAAGAGCCTTGATTATGGAAAATTAGTCAAAGAAGGATCTGGAATCCCAATTAAAGGCAATCAATGAGTCATAACCTTTATCAACAAGGAAACGAATTCTTCAGCAAGAAATACAATACTTATCCAATATCAAAAAGAAGACTTATCCGTTAAGTCTCCCAAACATACCATAAATACTAGGCTCCAGACGCCTATATAAGGTCCCTGATCCTACAATCAGAACTACGTCTTTGGCTTGATTCTCAATAACGATTTGAGATACGTAGGCATCTTGTGAGGACCGATTTAGTCCGGATACACGAGTGCATCCATTAAAGCTCGAAGCTCATTAAACCTTAGCATTAATTACGCAAGCACGTTTTTTAATCCATAACATTTGGCGCCGTCTGTGGGAAGACAACATCAACCATGGCAAACACACGAAGAACAGCTCGGGATACTCAGACTCCCGATGATCGCCCCCTCACCTCTGAGGCTGATCAGCCACCGCCGACTACCGGCACACAAGGGGCGAATATCCCCACCAACACTCAAGGACCGGAAATCCCGATTTCGGTTGAAGGAACGAATCCCCTGCAGATGATCATTCATGGATCTAATCCACAAGAGACCATTCACCAACAACCAATCACGACCTCCCCGCTGCTCATGAGTGCACCAAGGAGCCTTCAACTCCATACTACTGATCTCCCTCAATACGCGAATCAGACTTTGGGAATGCCAAGCTATGGCATGCCCCCTCGACCCATGGCGGGCGGTAGTGGAACTAATCCAATCTACCATGAGGCATATGTGCCCCCTTATATTCAAGGTCTGGGACCCCAAAATCAACAAACTCGTCAAACCCCTCTCATTCAAGATTACTCTGGCCCATACACTGAGGATGAGGGTTATACAACTGGGGAGGATGTCGCCCCAAGAAGGAGACGTTCTTCACAGACGAATCGGGAGCCACCCCAAACTACTAGGGAGAAACTTGCAGCCCATGAGGCAGAGACTGCAAGGCTCAAAAAACTCATTGCTGAAGAAGAGGCCGTACAATCTCGGGGCCGAACGACTGAAGGGATCCCGATAATCAACTTGGATCCACCAAGAAGGACCAAGAGGGCTGAAGCCCCAAGGGGTGATCCTAGTATTCTGTTGTCCCTAGGAGATCCTGATGATCCTACACCACCGTTTACTCAAGACATCATGAAAACGGCTATATCCAGAAAGTTTAAGATGCCTTCAATCAAAGCTTATGATGGAACGGGAGATCCCGCAAATCATGTAAGGACCTTCTCCAATGCACTGCTGTTGCAGCCAGCCAACGATGCGGTCAAGTGTAGGGCGTTTCCACAAACCTTGGCAGGCATGGCCCAGCGTTGGTATAGCCGTCTACCTCCCAACTCTATTGGGTCCTTCAAGGAACTAAGCAAGGCTTTCATCAATCAGTTCATTAGTGGAAGGGTGCATGAGAAAAGTTCTGCATCACTCATGGCAATACGTCAAGGAAAGAATGAAGCCCTAAGGGACTACATCAATCGATTCACTCGGGAGGCTTTGAAAGTCCCGGACTTAGATGACAAAGTGGCTATGATAGCCCTGCAACAAGGAACCACTGATGACCACTTCAGGAGGTCGTTGGCTAAACATCCACCAGAGAGCATGTTGAAGCTCCAAGATAGAGCCGGAAAGTACATCAAGGCTGAGGAAAGCATGAGAAAGTATGAACCCACCGCTGGCGACGGTGGAAACTCAAAGAAAAGAAAAGAAACTCAGGAGTACGACGTCAAGGAAAAGTTCCCCAGAACATCAAAGAACTCCGATTCTCCCCCCAAGAGAAACAATTTTGGGCCGAAATTCATAGAATATGCAAGATTGAATACTCCCAGGAGTCAAATTCTGATGGAGATAGCCAAGGAAGAAGATATCAAATGGCCAAAGCCAATGAGGGCTGATTTGTCCAAACGGAACCAAAATCAGTTTTGTCGGTTCCACAAAGAAGTCGGTCATGACACCGATGATTGTAGACAACTGAAAGATGAGATTGAGTTTCTGATACGAAGAGGAAAACTCAGCAAGTTCACTAAGGATGGAAGTCAAGGGAGCCAAAGGGGGAACTATAAAAGGAAAGATTATGATAGAAGGGACAACGATCAAGATCGGAATCCCAAGCCCCGAGGGCCAGTGATCAACATGATATTCGGAGGGCCAACTGCTGCTGGGTCCTCCCGAAACTCAAGAAAAGCTTATGCCCGAGAGGTAATGACTGTGGTTGGAGAAGCACCGAAACGTGCCAGAACAGAAGTGTCAATAGGTTTTGACGATTCAGACTTAGAAGGGGTGAAGTTCCCCCATGATGATCCTCTTGTCATAATACCTGTGATAGGCAACTCCGAAACAAAAAGAGTCTTGGTTGATAATGGAGCTTCAGTGGATATCTTGTTCCACGATGCCTTTATCAAGATGGGTCACACAGACTCTCAGTTAACACCCTCAAATATGCCTATATACGGATTCAACGGGGTGGAATCAAAAGTGGAAGGCACTATCCAACTCCCAATGACTATGGGGCAAGGGATGAATACGTCTACTCAGATGTTGAACTTCATAGTTATAAAAACGACTTCAACCTACAATGCAATCCTGGGAAGGACTGGTCTTCATGCGTTCAAGGCTGTTGCCTCATCTTATCATCTAAAAATCAAGTTCCCAACAAGGAATGGGATTGGTGAAGAACGAGGAGACCAAAAGATGGCTAGAAGTTGTTATGTAGCCGCGTTAAGGCCTGATGGAATCGGGGGGCAAGTTCTCCCAATTGAAGACATGAATATCAGCGACAACGAGGACAGAAGGGGGAAACCGGCTGAGGACTTAGTCCCAATTCCCCTAATCCCGGGTGAACCAGAGAAGGTGACTTATATTGGGGCGCTACTGCCCGAACCGTTGAAGAGCAAACTCACGTCTTTTCTTCAAGAAAACGATGACGTTTTTGCTTGGACAGCGGCCGACATGCCATGGATTGACCCCCAATTGATATCTCACAAATTGAATGTGGATCCAGAAAGGAAGACAATGA
This sequence comes from Heracleum sosnowskyi, assembly GCA_030848705.1. Classification (NCBI taxonomy): domain Eukaryota; kingdom Viridiplantae; phylum Streptophyta; class Magnoliopsida; order Apiales; family Apiaceae; genus Heracleum; species Heracleum sosnowskyi. The sequence goes on along the minus strand of JAUIZM010000046.1, from coordinate 663,303 downwards.
AACAAAAGAAAAGAAATTTTGCACCAGAGAGGCTTGAAGCCATTAAGCAAGAAGTGAATAAGCTTTTGGAAGCTGGGTTCATTGAGGAAATCCAATTCCCAGAATGGTTAGCTAACCCCGTAATGGTCAAAAAAGCTAACGGGAAGTGGAGGATGTGCGTCGACTTCACCGACTTGAATGATGCATGCCCTAAAGATTGTTTTCCCTTACCAAGGATTGATGCTCTGATAGATGCCACTGCTGGGCATGAGATGCTAAGTTTCATGGATGGCTTCAGTGGATACAATCAAATCAAGATGCACAAAGATGACATCGCCAAGGTATCATTCATCACTGACTTTGGTGTCTTCTGTTTCTTAGTCATGGCTTTTGGGCTTAAGAATGCAGGAGCGACCTATCAAAGGTTGGTAAACAAAATCTTTGAGCACCTAATTGGAAAAACCATGGAGGTCTACGTGGATGACATGTTAGTCAAAAGTCTCGACAAGGCCGATCACATTAAGCACCTCCGAGAGGCATTCGAAGTGCTAAGGCAGCACAAGATGATGTTGAATCCAGCTAAGTGTGCCTTTGGTGTAGGCTCGGGAAAGTTCTTAGGCCTGATGGTCTCCAAGAGAGGAATTGAAGCTAACCCCGACAAGATCAAAGCAATCCTAGACATGGAACCCCCCAAGTCTGTTAAGGATGTGCAGAAATTGACAGGAAGAGTGGCAGCATTGGGAAGGTTCATCTCCAAGTCAGGAGAGAAGTGTTTACCCTTCTTCAAAGCACTCAAAAAAGTGAAAAATTTTGAATGGACAACTGAAAGCCAAGAGGCCTTTGAGGCCCTGAAGAAATACATGGCTGAAGCACCCCTATTGGCAAAACCCAAGACAGGGGAAACTCTCTACTTATACTTGGCAGTTTCTAGCACAGCCCTTGGAGCTGTTTTGATAAAGGAAGAATTGAAAGTGCAGAAGCCCGTCTACTATGTGAGTAAGATTCTTCATGGGGCAGAAATAAACTACTCAACGATTGAGAAGTTTGCCTTAGCCTTGATAATGGCCTCAAGAAAGCTACGCCCGTACTTCCAGGCACACAAGATAGAGGTTTTGACTGATCAACCTCTAAGAAACATCTTGCATAGCCCTCAAGTTAGTGGAAGATTGATCAAATGGGCCATTGAATTGGGCGAATTCGACATCAAGTATAAGCCTCGAACGGCCATAAAAGCTCAGGCACTTGCTGACTTCATGGTTGAATGCACCATTGACAACCAAGAAGTCGGGGGGCAGGAAGTAATAGTAGAAGATAAGAAGGATCAAGAAATGGACTTCAAAGAATGTTGGGTGCTCTATTTTGATGGAGCATCAAAAACAAAATCAAGTGGAGCTGGATTAGTGCTACAAAGTCCTGATGGATTCCTCATTGAGTATGCGCTAAAACTTGACTTCCCAATGACAAACAATGAGGCTGAGTATGAAGCTCTTGTAGCTGGCTTAGGGTTGGCTGGAGCCTTAAGGGTCAAAACTTTGAAAGTATGTGGAGACTCGAGGCTAGTAGTTTCTCAAGTAAATGGGGAATTTGAGGCCAGAGATTAGGTCATGGCCAAATACTTGAAACTTGTCAAGGCCATCATGACTCAGTTTGACGAATGCTATGTGGAACACATTCCAAGGGAAGAAAACATAAAGGCTGATGCCCTGTCTAAGTTTGCTTCTTCTGAAATTGAAAACTATGCAGGGAGTGTATACTTCCAAGTCTTGAAGACCCCAAGCATCAACGGAAAGTTGGTAGCACCCATTGATGTTGGCAGCTGTTGGATGGATCCCATCAAAGCTCATCTGGAAACTGGGTGGCTACCCAACGATACTTCAGAGGCACGAAAGCTATACGTCAGAGCACTAAGGTATACCCTGATTGAGGGACTCCTATACAAGAAGTCTTTCATCATTCCATATCTGAAGTGTCTGAGACCTCAAGAGGCAGAATTGGCCCTAAAGGAAGTACATGAAGGAATCTGTGGGCAACACTTGGGGGGCAGAGCCCTTGCCCATAAAGTCACCCGTCTAGGTTTCTATTGGCCAAGCATACTTGCTGATGCTAAAAGCTATGTGAAGAAATGTGAACGGTGCCAGAAACATGCACCTGTGGTTAGACAACCACCAGAGATGATGACATCCATTAACTCACCTATCCCCTTTGCCATGTGGGGAATGGATATACTCGGGCCATTTCCAATGGCAAGTGCTCAAAGAAAGTTCTTGATAGTAGCAATCGACTACTTCACCAAGTGGATTGAGGCTAAGCCCTTAGCTAAGATAACCACCAAGCAAGTAATGCAATTCTTCTGGGAAAATGTGATATGCCGATATGGAATTCCACGAGTCCTGGTCACGGAAAATGGAACTCAGTTTAACAACGATGAGTTTAAGAAGTATTGTGATGAGAACGATATCAAGTTGCGCTTCACTTCTGTTGCCCATCCTCAAGCAAATGGGCAAGCTGAGGTTGCAAATCGAATTATCCTGGATGGACTAAAGAAAAGAGTTGAACGCTCCAGAAACACTTGGGTAGATGAATTACTCCCCATACTTTGGGCGTATCGTACTACTTGTAAAGTCACCACCGGGGCAACTCCATTTCTATTGGCTTATGGAGCAGAGGCAGTGGTCCCGGTGGAGATTACTCACACCTCCCCAAGAGTTGAGGCTTATGAACCAGAAGAAAATGAAGAAGGCTTGAGGCTAGCTTTGGATCTAATTGATGAGGTTAGAGATGAAGCAAACGCCAAGATAGTTGAACATCAGAAGAGGGCATCTTTCTACTACAACCTAAGGGTTAAAGAAAGGTTCTTTCGACAAGGAGACTTGGTTCTCAGAAAGATTGAAGCATCCGGAGTTGGACAAAAAGGCAAGTTGGCCCCAAATTGGGAAGGACCATATCGTGTCAAAAACGTATTTGGTCGAGGCTCATACAAGCTAGAAACCCTTGAAGGGCATGAGGTGCCAAGAACTTGGCATGCCTCCAACTTGAAAGTTTATTATGTTTAAGGTGTTTCCCAAGTGGATTCACTACTAGAAATAAGGTTTGATAAAACCAACCCAAGTTTTTAAAACTTGAGTACTATGTAAGGGTTGAGCCCATTCTTCAAAGTTATGAATTATATATTCCTATTCATCATGTTTTGAATGCATTGCATACTAATAGATATGTACAAAATGCTAACTAAACGTGCAAAAGGCAAGAAAACAACACAAGCCATGAATGGCCACAAAATATAAATAAAACTAAACTTACAAAAGTTTAAGTTAAGCCCAAAGGCTGGAAATACATAGAAAGAAAATACAAAGCCATAAATGGCCATAAGTAAACTACAAACTACGGCTGCGCGTCACCATCCTTGACTCCCGCATCTGTCTCCTCCCCTGAACTAGAGCTGGAAGAATGCTCACCAGCATCCTCAGCATCATCAGCAGAAGCGTCACTGAGGGGTGATGAATGCTCTGGAACTAAAATCCTAGCATCTTCCTCCATATCGTCAACTCCAGCCAAAATACGCTCCAAGGGAGTAGGAGGGTGAGGAGCAGGAAAGTCAGCAGCATCAAAGACTCCAGGATGCTTGGCCAAGATAGCCTGAACAGCATCCTCCCATCCTGAAGTATGCTGGACTGGGAAAAGGATCTCGTCATGCTTCTCGATCAAGTCCTTGTACTCCTGAGAGTCAAGGTACTCATCGATGCAATCATCCTTGCCTTTCCTCAGCTCAACAATATCAGCCTGAGCGTCAGCAAGCTCCTTCTCCCTCCTGGCAAGAGTCTCTTTAAGAGACTTCACCTCCTCCTCAGACCTCTCCAGCTTGACCCTGTTGGCCTCAGAGGAGGTACGCCAAGCCTTAGCTTGAAACAATACCCCCTGAAAGTTGGCATTGGTCTGCCAAAAGATAAAAGTTAGAAAAATATAAGCAAAAACTTCAAAGAAGTAGCTAAGGTAAAGAAAATTACCGCAGCAATAGCTTGAGCCCCTAGATGCTCAGCACCCTCAAGGGTGGAATCTGCAACGAAATCCTTGTAATCACAAGGGGTAAGAGAGTGGTACGACCAGTCCACGGCATGTTTGGACACCCCAGTAATGGTGTCCTTCTTCCTAATACCCCAGTTGGGGCGCCACACTGAGGACTTGGCAGACACAGGAATGTCCACCTCATCCACAGAAGGGATCAGGAAACTAGGGGCACTGGCCTTCCCCCTTGGATCATCTCCAATCCTAGCCCTTTTCATCCTGGATGTCTCTACATCCTTGGGCTCATTGGTCTTGTTGATAAAGGCCGCAGCTGCAAGAAAAGCCAGAAAATGGTTAGCAGAAAATCATAAGGAAAGAAAAATAGACATAATGAAAAGGGATAAGTAAAAATACCCTTATCATGAACAGTGGAGAGCCCAACAGACTTGAGGACAAACTCATCCAGTAGCTCCCAAGCCACGGTAGTCCCATTATCCTTAATGAGCTCTGAGTAGGCATGGAGTTCCTCCTCATTCAAGACAATGTTACTGGGACTACCATCAGAAACTCTCCCAAAAGACTTACGAAAAAGGGTTCCCCAGTCCCCTCCTTCCCATACAAGATACATAAACTCATTTTTCCATTTCGGGTTGTTATCTGGGATCGATTTGGGGTGAAAAATGAAAGGGAAGCCTACCCTATGGCTTATATATACCCAACCCAATTTGTTGGCTGAGCTATTTTTAAACTGAAAGATCTTTCTAAACAAAGGTACAGAAAGAGAGAAGTTTTTACGAAGGCATAGAACCATGAAACAATTAATTATCCTCCAGGCATTTGGAGGTAATTGACAAGGGTTGACTTGGACATCTGCCAAAAGTCTAGGAATAAACTCATGAAAAGGGAACCTAAGGCCAGCAACTATGGCATCCCTATAAATACACAAAGCATTTGACCGCCAGTGACATGAACGGTCACCGGGGCCGGAAGGAACAAGCTTTAAGGGGGCCTTTACCCTATACATCTTATTATAATCTTTTATCATATCTGCTTCATGGAATCTATTGCTACAATCATACGAATCTAAAGCAGATACTGACGGGTATTCATCCCCACGTTCATTAACCATATCATGCAAATACATGTATTTTGAACGAATAGGAATTGGGGTACCTCTTTTTGAAGCATAATTCATCTTTTGAAGACGTTGGGAAGCTCGGTCAGCCATTTCCAACCCAGAAAGTCTTTAAATCTTCAGGAAAGATTGCCCAGAAATCTTCAAAGAAACCCAGAAATCTTCAACAAAAAACTCAGAATCTTCAAAGAAACCCAGAATCTTCAAAGAAAATCTTCAAATCTTCGAGCGAAAACCCAGAAAAACGGTGAAATTCAAACGGAAAAGTTCGCCGGAAATCGCCTTGCGACAGAACCCTAGCAGAGCAAATTGTAAGAAATTTTGGAAAGAATTTAGCAGAGTAATTTTGAGAAAATAAAATGTGAAGAATGAATGGAAACAAATGAGAACTCACCCTTATATAAGGATGACAGCCGGTAAATGGGCCGGTTGAAGGAAGGGCAATCGGCGTTAGCCGGTACGGCCCATAAAAGGCTAAAGGCCCCAATCACTGAGTTTGAACAGTGAAAAACCTTGGGCCCAACTAAGCCCATTACAAAAAACAAACCACATTTTTCGATCAAAGTTCTGATCAAATAAGTTCGAATAAAGCCCAAAATGGCTCTTGTATTCGACCGAAAATCTCGTCGAAAGGCTAAAAGCCCAATTAAAAAAAAAAAAAAAAAAAAGACTAAAGGCCCAATAAAAAGATGAAGGCCCAATTGCTAAAATAAAATCCTTGGGCCCAAATGGAGCCCAATATATGTGGGCCCTAAAAGTCTGTAACGAACCAAGTATTCGACCAGAATCCTAGTCGAATGAGTTCGAATAGGCACCAAAATTTAAGTCACGTTCGACCATGTTCCTGATCGAAATCATTTGACTAGGCACCAAAATGAAAGCCATGTTCGACCTTGAACCTGGTCGAAATCATTCGACCAGGATGCAAAATGGAAGTCCTGTTCGACCACAATCCTGGTCGAAATCATTCGACTAGGAGGGGAAATGAGGCTTTACTTCGACTAGAAACCTGGTCGTAAGCATTCGACCAGGAGGCAAACTGACAGTAGTATTCGACCAGAAACCTGGTCGAAATCATTCGACCAGGATGCAAAATTGAAGCAAATTTCGACCAGAATCCTGGTCGAAGGAGTTCGACCAGGAGCTAAAATCAAGGTCGAATTCGACCAGGATCCTGTTCGAAAATAAACTGAAAAATCAAAAATTGACTTATCTTCTATGTAATTGATGAAAAATCCCGATTCCTGTTTTAAAATTGATTTAGAACTATATGTTCGTCAAACCAGGTCAGAATAACGAAGAAAATTTCGTGAATCCCGAATAAAATAACTTCTACGATAATCCGAGTTTGATTTTCCTAGAAGTTGGGGGGCAAATGATATGGACAGAAAAGTAATTATAGAAATATAATTACTGATTCAATTAAAAGGCCGGTATTTAAGGACCGACACCCTAATTATTCATTAATTTCGTAATTAATGAGTAGGGAAAATATACAGCTCATGAAAAGAGCCTTGATTATGGAAAATTAGTCAAAGAAGGATCTGGAATCCCAATTAAAGGCAATCAATGAGTCATAACCTTTATCAACAAGGAAACAAATTCTTCAGCAAGAAATACAATACTTATCCAATATCAAAAAGAAGACTTATCCGTTAAGTCTCCCAAACATACCATAAATACTAGGCTCCAGACGCCTATATAAGGTCCCTGATCCTACAATCAGAACTACGTTTTTGGCTTGATTCTCAATAACGATTTGAGATACGTAGGCATCTTGTGAGGACCGATTTAGTCCGGATACACGAGTGCAGCCATTAAAGCTCGAAGCTCATTAAACCTTAACATTAATTACGCAAGCACGTTTTTTAATCCATAACAGAAAGTAATTTGTAATAATATTAATTATCTTCAATTTTATTAAAGTGATATATATAAAAATTTGATGTAATATATATAAAATTTCTATGTTTGTTGATGAGAATTAGCTCAAATTTTAATTTAATTCAGAATTTACGTAAATTATGAACTTCAAATGTTTCTCTAAAAAACAAGTTATATGCATTATTAATAAAGTGTGTTGCCTTTAAAAAAAAATGTTATAAAGTGTGAAGTATTTTTGAATTTTTTTTCCTTTCTACATATAAAATTTTGTTACAAAATTACTTAGGTATGTATTGGTTAATTGTTTTTTAATATTATGTTATCTTCAATTAATATTTTTTGTTGAAAGTACGATAAATTAATTATAATTAAATAAAAATATTAAATAATCAAGTATTCCTAAATATAAAATTAATATTATGTAGTAATGAATTAGACACAATTAATATGCATAAATATTATAACAATTGATATATGTATATTAAATTAGAAAATTATTAATACATAATAATGAGATACATGAGGGTAAAATTGTCAATGAACAAAAATTAGGAAGACAAAAGTGTCCACGAATTAAATTGCTTAATCAAACTCCTATGTTGTTGTATTATATATATGAATTTTTATTGCCAAAAACAAACGTGTTATAAACTGATACAAAATTCTCTTTATATAGAGAATACAATGGCTCTACTATTCAAGCCAGGACAATAAACTTTTACAAAATTCAAAATAAAACAAACAACTTTAAAAAAGGTAAAGAAAAAGTAAACATTATTGATACCGGGTGCTCTTTGGGCCCCATCGTCATATCAGATAATGATTCTTTAACACCAACAAACAAAAGACTTTATAAAAGCATGAATGATTAAAGGAAATTTTCCTCTGCCGACTTTATTAATGGCAGACAGCTTTTCTTCAGCACTTAACCTGTAAGGTTATTCCAAGATAGAGATCTAATTGTTAAATTATTTTTCTCATAGAGTCTTCTTTCGAGCTTCAAATGTAGAAGCTGAGAGGTCTCAAAGATTTCTCTGATTTCCCAATTTGAACGCCTTCTTTTTTCTGCGAAAGAGGCTTGATGACATTTTTTGAATAGATCATCTATTTGAACTTGTAGCCTGGAAATTTTCCTATCTAGCTTTCTGATACGGTAGAAGGCCTGATTAAGAGGTGTCATTATCCTGTCAGATTGCAAATATGGAGAAGATATTTGTTAAAAGAATTTCTTTCATCCTTTAAGTCTCTGATTCTTCTTGAATAATTTCTGGAGGACTTAAAGTAATAAAGGGATAGATACTTCCTTTGCTGCAAAGATACTTCGGTATGATGAATACGGAGATCATCTAAATTGTTCTGAAGATCATAATTTTTTTTATCAAGCTCTTTTAATTTGTAAAAAAGCTTATAGTGGGGAATCATAATTTTAATTCGCTAATCGGACCCTTTCCTTTATTGGATTTAATTGATCCAATTAAAGCATCACAAAAATCTTCTGGAGTGGGATCGTCAGGATTAGATTCTTCCGCTTGAGATTCGCCTGCTAAACAATTGAAGGCGTTAGAATCCATGGATCCTTGAGATGAATTATCTTTCATTGATTCGTCTTCTTTTGACGCTTGACTCAGAAAAGTGTTAAAAAATTGATTTTTCATCTGGTCAAGGATTCTGACCATAATTTGATCCTTAGAATCATTTGGATATTTTTTCTGAAAGTATTCTTTCATTTTTGTCATAAACTGTTGCTGGATTCCGGCATCTTTTGTTCCAGCCTTTTCGTCATTATTAATGACTGATCGAATGTTATTCCTGATATCTTTGATATTTTCAGGACTCATCTTGTTCCACCATTTGAAGAAGAAATTTCTTCTTAACATTGGAATTTCCAAATTATCTTTAGAGACAGAAATGGTCCATCTCCATATCCAGGGAATTTGGAATTTAACAAAGAAAAAGAAGGGACATTGTCCATAGATTAAATTTTCAGATGGCCTTTTTAAGACCAAAGGACTATTTTTACACCATGGATCATATAATTCCATAATTTCTTCGGGAAGAATTTCCAAAGAAGGACCAAACATTGCCCACCATTTGTAAAACCAATTTGGAACTGATTTATCCAGAATTTCTGGATTTATAGAGAAAAACCAAGAATGTTTATTATTGGGATTTTGATAATAAAAAGCTTTGGAAAAAACATGGATATAATCCCAATAATTGAAGTAAATATATTTACCTTCAGCAACTTTGATGGCCTTTTCTCCATTGGGGTTTATTCCCCATTCTCTTGGAAGGAGAACCTTATTAACGTGACATTTACTGAAGCTTATAAAGCTTTCAGGGTTATTATTTTGAAAATGATGGGTTATTGTTACCGATTCGGTAATTGTTAGAAGAATTTCTAAATGTTGCCTGGCCTTTCCATGCAACGCTGCATATCCTCTTGATTCAAGATATCTTGTCTTTAAAGACCATCCATCATTTGGGGTCAATTGAAGATCTTCATCTTCCAAATACATAATATGCTCAACAACAGGATTTTCAAAGTATTCTTGTTCCTGTGTAGCCTCATTAACAATGGCATCTTTATATGATGGCAATTTATTAGAAGAGGAAGATGCTTCCTTTTGTGGAGGTGCAGGTAATTGCTGCAAGGGTCTAGTTCGACCATGATAAACTGTCCAATCCCCTATTAGAGGAACTGTGACATCTGGACGAGGTAACATATTGTTACTCCCGTAGGATCCTCTGCCACGGTTATAACCGCGACCTCTTCCCCTATAAGGGGTTGTCATATTCCCTGTAAAAATTCTCGGGTCAAAAAATCAGCAAGAGAATTATTTTCTCCTTTTATATATTGGATATCAAATTCAAAGGCAGATAATTGAGCTTGCCAATTTGCAAAGATTTGCTTTGCTACTAGATTTTTTACATCCTTTTCAATAATTGATTTTGCTGAACTACAATCAATTCTCAGCAAGAATTTTTTATTTAATAAATCATCTTGAAATTTAGATATGCATTTTATAATCGAAAGCATTTCTTTCTTTACAGTCGAATATTTTGACTGAGTAGGATTCCATTTTCCTGAAGTAAATCTAACTAATACTTCTTTAGAATTATTAGGATTTACTTGTTTTAATATACCACCATACCCTATATTAGAGGCATCTGTTTCCACTATTTTGAAATAGGTGGGATTTGCTAAAGATAAACAAGGTAGACATTTTACCTTGGCCTTTATTATTCTAACAGCTTGAGAATGTTTCTCAGTCCATGGCTCAGGATTTTTCTTAAGCCTAGCATATAATATAGCGGTATCTTTTGCTAGATTTTCATAATAATCTGCAATATAATTGAGACTTCCTAGGAATCTTTGTAACTGTTTAGTACCAGTTATTATATCAGGGAATTTAGAAGCGAATTCAATACTTCTATCTATAGGAATAATTTTTCCTTGATATATTAGATGACCTAAAAATCTTACTTGAGTTTGGAATAACTTCATTTTTGGGGCAGATATAACTAACCCATTTTGTTTTATTAAATTTTTAAATATTTTTAAATGTTTTATATGCTGATCTATTGTTTTAGAAAATACTAAAACATCATCAATATAAACAATAATAAATTCTGAATAAGGATTGAAAATATCATTCATAATATTCTGAAATTCAGAAGGAGCATTCTTTAAACCAAAAGGTAAAACATTCCATTCATAATGTCCAAATGGGACTGTAAAAGCAGTTTTATATCTATCAGATTCTTTTATCTGAATCTGCCAGTATCCTGATTTCATATCAAATTTTGAAAAGATTAAAGCATTGTTTAATCTGTCTAATAAATCTTTTTTTATTAGGAATTGGGTATCTAATCCATTTTAGTACCTTATTAAGAGGTTTATAGTTAATAACTAATCTTGGCACACCTCTTTCCTTTTCTGCTGCATTATTAACATAAAATGCAGTGTAACTCCATGGAGATTTAGATTTTCTAATTAATCCTTTTTCTTGGAGAGAATTAATTTCTTTCTTACATAGCTCTAAATATTCATGATTCATTTGAGCTGGCCTAGCTTTAGTAGGAATTTTATTTTCATTAAATTCTTCTATATAAGGTAAAGAAATAACATGTTTCTTTCTATCCCAAAAGGCGTTGGGTAAGTCATTACAAATCTCAATTTTAAATTGATTTTCTATTAATTTTATTTTATTCTGAGTGTCACTCCTTTTGAGTTGTTCATTAATATTTAATATTTCAACTTCTTATTTAAGAAAACATAATTGTTTTTCTTTGTTAAGAAGAATATCTCTAACCTCATTAATTAATCTAGTTTGAGGATCTGTTATAAACTCAAAAATTATTTTTCTACCATTTATTATAGTAGATATACCATTTTGATCAATATTAGTCATTGGCATGATCTTATGAAGAAACGGAGTTCCTAATATAATTCTATGGGTAAGATTCTTAACCATAATAAAAGGTGTTGGAAGACAAATATCTTGATTACAGATGTATGCATCTGATAATTTATATTTTACTTGAAGTTTATCTCCTCCTGCTTGAGTCAGAGATTGAGTAGTTTTAGAAAAATATTTAGAAGGAATTATTCCTTCTTGAATGCAATTAAGATCGGCTCCACTATCTATGAGAGCTATCTCATTTTCTAAAATAAAATCTCTGCTAATTGCTAGAGTTATTTTCACATACCATTTTTGTGATGTAACTTGGTCTAATAAATTAAGATAATCATTATTATCGGGTTTGCTAGTACCAATAATTTCTTTATTATCTTCAACCTTTGAGGGAGACTTAGTTTCTAACAAAGTTATTCTTTGAGATAATTTTTCATTATTCTTCTTAATCTGAGAAATTTCAGATTTTAAAAGATTAACTTCACCTTTTAAGTCATTAATAGAAACAGGTGTTTCTTTTGTATTGGATTGTTGAAATCTACTTAAAACCTCACTTAATTGGTAAGGTGCTTCCATTATTAAGGGAGATTCTTGTTTAGCATTTGAGTTCTCTATAAGAGTTTCTATCATTTTACGCTTTAGATCAGGATCTGTAATAGCCTCTATTACTTTTAAGGCTTTGTCTTGATCTGCTGTTAAAACATTTAATCCATTCATTTCTACAATGGATTTCCAATAATTTATTTCATTACATTGACAATCATTGTTGTTAGGAGACAAAGATTCTTCTGAAGAATCTGAAGAGGTTTCGAAAATTAATTCTAGATCTTCTTCATTAGAAGATTCTATATCTGAGTCAGAACTATTAATCATAATTTTTTCTAACTGGGAGCGTAATTGCTCATCCTCTATCTTATTAAGGGCTTTTTTAGTCCAACATTGATTGGCATAATGGCCAACCTTACCACACTTATGGCAACTAATATCAAGCTTTTTAGCTTTTCTTTTTCCTTTATTAGGAACAAAAGGTTTTTCTTTTTGTTTATTATAGTAATTTCTTTTATACCTTTTTTAATAAGGTTTTTCATAGTATTTTGTTTTATTTTTATAAGATTTATTCTTATAGGGTTTATTATTTTTATAAACAATCTTTTTCTTTTTATTTTTATCATTAGGAAAATTAGGATTTCCTAAATCGAACGCAAATTGTTCACAGAATTCACCAAGTTGATGTTTTTCTGAAAGCTTTTGCTTTTTTAATTGATTTCTAAGTTTTATGTCATTACATAAATTTAAACCTTCATTAATACAAGTACAAATAATTTGACCATATGTTAAGTCAGAGTAGTTAATATTTACTCCATCATTCTTTGTTCTTAACGATTGTCGCACCTTTTCAGCGAAAAGATGTGGTAATCCATCCACAAATTTGGATTTCCAATGGGTAGAATTAGGGTTATTAAGTTGATAAACCCTTGATAAGTAAGTATCTTTATACCATCTAAAATGGGTTAAAGATGGACATCTAAGGTTCTGTAGGAGTGTTTGTATTTTTTCTCCTATTGGTGTTGTAGTTCCTACAAAATGTTGTAGAATAGAGAGACACAGTGTATAAACTGCATCTTCCTCTCCCGTAGTCCTAATTTGACTAGTACTAGGATTTTTATCCTCGATTTTAACCAATTTCCTGTGAGTTAAAATCTCTGTTTTTTGGGCTTCATTTAGATAAGAATCCCACAATCCTCTTAATTGTCCTACAAATCCAGTAGTTATAAAGGAAGCTATAGCACTATCACTATTTCCATGTTGTTTACAGATAGTAGAATACATAATCATTCTGTGTATTACATCTATGATTTGTTTGTCATTAAGACCATCTATATTCCATTCGTAGATAGCTTTTCCATTATAGGAATTTTGAAAAGATTCCGGTTCTTCAAAAAGAAGATCCATTGGAGAAGGTCTCTTGTAGTAATATTTATCAAGAGGCTTTTGTTAGGTCCTGATATGTTTGTAGAAGGGGGTTGAATACAAACTGTACCGTTTTATCGAATTTGTTCGGTTCGTGATATAACAATTCAAGAACAAATAAGTGCGGAATGAAATGAAACAAAATTCAAGTTAAATATAATTTATATTAAACTTGAAGGGTGTTGCAAATACAGTACAGATTACAAGGTTCTTGATAAAACAAATCTAGAATAAATTCGACATGAATTTATCTATTTTTGTAATAAAAAGGATCGAATACTAAAAAGTAGTTCGATATAAATTCTAGGGATTATGATCCGCTAGATTGTCAAACAAGTACAAGTAAATAACTTCTAGTGGTTTGGATTTAACAATAATGCTAGAAATGATTTACTGTAAAAGATTTGAGCTCGGACAGTTGGTTGGTTCTTGAAGAAGACAGAGAAAAGATGTAATGTTATTAAGCTGTTTTCTTTTTGTGTTCTGTCTTGTTTTTGTTGTGTACCACTTGTATATAAGTCAACTGCATACATTTCTTTTTAACAAGTGGACGCCATTTGCCTTAATGCTACAAGTACTATCGGTAGTACTTAGATTTGGCTTAGTAGTACTTAGGTTTTATACTTAGCAGGACTATCATTATTTATTAGTAATACTATAGAATTGCTTAGTAGGACTATCGGTAGTACTACCATTTGAATTGGTAGTACTATCGATAATACTAAAACAGTTAGTATTATTATTAAATATGATAGTACTACTAGTACAACAGAATTTAGAATTAAAACTAATTTAATTTATTTAATTAATTGATTTAACAAATAAATTAATTCTGAGTGAATTAATTTATAGATTAAATTAATTAATTTCTAGATTAATTAATTTAAGGAATAAATTAATTCTGATGGAATTAATTTAGTTTAAATTAATTAACTTCTAGTTTAATTAATTTAAGGAATAAATTAATTCTGATGGAATTAATTTATAGTTTAAATTAATTAACTTCTAGTTTAATTAATTTAAGGAATAAATTAATTCTTATTGAATTAATTTATAGTTTAAATTAACTAACTTATTGAATAAATTAAAAGAGATTTAATACTAAATCTGAGAACCACTGAAACTGATGACGAACTTCCACTGACTGATGTTGACACTCGATGTACTGTCTGGTTCATGAGCGACTAACTTCAATGACGGTTCTTCATCTTTTAACTTTAAGTTGTGGTCCATCTTCTTATCCTTTTGACAAACTCTGTAATCTGTATGCTTCCTGTCACACTTCTGAAATCTCTGTCACTTTAAATTGATCCACTTTCTTGAATACTTCACTGAGGCTTGATCAAATAAATGAACTTCTTCCAGTGTAGAATTACTCCAAGTCAGTAAATGACTTTAAACTTTATTCTCTTGACTGATAAAACCTTATGAGATTCCTGTGACATCTAATCTAATATTTACTTATTACATTCTTGTTTAAGTTGAGTAAAATCCTCGAATTACAAATAGGCTATATCATATGCCTTTCAGCTTTGAATCATAAATATGGTTTAATTCATTAATAATTTGGTTAGCAGACATATTTGCTAATTGATCTATGTCTTCTAGATCTTCAGTGGGTTCATAACCCTCTGATTGGTTAGCGGAGTCAATCTGAGATAAAACTCCTAGATGGAAATTTTTTAATTTACTCTCAAGAATTTTAATAAATTCTTCGTTGTCATTTTCTATTTTAAATCCTGTAATTGGAGTTGGAGGTTGAATTAGCGGGGTCTCTGGGACTCCCGAAATTACTGGTTTTGTATGTGAGGAAGAAGAAGTCGAATCTGACTTACTTAATTGATTAACAATTGTTTGTTGTAAAGCGATTTGCTCCTCTATAAGTTTTTCAATGCTTATTAATTGATCACCTAAGCATATTAAAAAGGTGTTAGTGTAATTATGCGATTTTATTATCGTGTTTAACTCCTTAATGGTTACTTGAGCACTTTCAAATTTTTGAAGACTCAAATAAGCAGTAGCTTCTGTGCTAGGATCCAAACTAATTGTTTGTTCTGCAGGAAATGGTGATTTAATCGTTTCTCCCCTAGTAGTCTTCCAAGATCTTTGTAAGACTAAGATTTCATTATTAATGTTATTAAGGTAATTGTTTACAAACCATTGAACAAATGATATATAATCTTCTATTTTTTCTAAAGAAAGATAATATTCTTTTTTAAATGTTTGTAATTCCTCATCTGAGTATTTATTAAAATACCATTTTCTAAATTCTTTATGTTTTTCTTGGTAAAATTCCTTATTAAGGATTTCCCTCATAATACTTCCTGGGGATAAATCAATCATTTAAATGGAAGCTCATTTCTGATTGAGTAGGGGATTCTCTACTCTGAAACTCTTGTTTCTGATAAATTCCTTGAGGAATTTTATTTTGACTCATTCTTATTGTTTCTACTGTTTCTTCTCTAATTTGAGGAGTAGACGTAGACGCTCTAGAAGTAGAGGCTCTACTTGGCTCTATTTGAGCAGTGTAGTAGTCACTTGCTGTGGAATACCTAGAAGATAACGATCTGGGTATCCTAACGATTCTTTGAGGCGTAAATTTTATTTCTACGTCTCCTTAAATAGTTTGAATTATTTGATCAATGTCTTTATTGACTATTGGTTCTCTTTCTACTTCATTAGGAAGAGACCAGGTTGTTGGGAAGTTAATTTCATCCCATTTTATTAACCTATTGGTTACTATGTTAGAAGTTAATAAATTAGTTTGTACTACAGTAGTAGTTCCTGGAAAGGATATTTGCCTAGCCTTAGGATTTAAAGTATTTAATACTTTATAATAAATTCTATAGCATATTGCTATGATTTCACTTCCTTGTTTAAAATTATAACCGTTTGTGTGAATTGTTAGTTGCATAGCATCTAACAAATTATCATCAGATAATGATAAATTTAAATTTGGAGACACATCAAAATAGACGGGTCCGTGACATAAACTCGTTTCTATTAACGCAGCTAGAGAGGGTTTAAAGTCTTTACATCTACCATCTCTAACATAAGCCATTATACTAGAATTTAAACCTAACAGTGTTAAAGGTTTAAAAGCAATTTGAATTAATCCAATATGGATAAAGCTATAATCTCTAAAGGGTACCAAGTCTTTCTTGGTAAGAAACCTAATTGTTTGATTTTCTCGAGATATTCGGATTGTTTGCTCTATTGTTTTTACAGCAAATCTAGATTTTAAATCAAATAAACCAATATTATAAATTTTGGTTGTAGGAATTGTTGGAATTGTCCATTTATTAAGCTTATCCAAATTGTTTGGATATTCTACCAATTCGGCATTTTTAATATTTTCATTATCTCTATCAGATAATTCCATCATTGATGAAAGCTTTAAAGTGTTGTGGCTGGGTCAGATATTGAAGTGTAGTCTGAGTATGTCTATTTTATTAAAAAATAAATGACCTGAAAATTACATTCTTTTTGGCATCTCTGCAAATGATTTCTCATTTAACTATCAACCCTAAGGGATAGATGGATTTCTCCAAAATCAGAGATAAAAAATGTTTTTTTAGCAAAAATCTTCTCCTTTTTTATCATCATAAAAACACCCTTTTTTCTTCATCGGGATAAAAGATGATTTTTGAGAAAACACTAAAAACATTTTCATTTTTTCAAATTTTTACTCTTTTTTTTTTTATAAACTCAGACTTACTCGGACTACTGACATGGGTGACATTCCAAAGAGAACTTCTTATATAAAATTCGGGAGAGAACCAATACATAAAAATTCATAATACATATTTTTATCACATTTTTAATTAGATATGATTATAAATTTCAATTATTAAATAAAAAACGAAATTAAACTCCTTTTTTAAAAAAATTAATTGAAAATTAGCCAAATAGTCCAAAGTGATTCTACAGCAGAATCAAATCTATCCAAAATAATTCTGCAGCAGAATCAAATTTAAAATCAATGTTTTTATTCAAATTTTAAATGTTAAATTTTTTATAAAGTTTGTATATGCTAATATTCTACGTTAGAATCAGATTATATGTTTTATGTAAAAAAAATTAAAATTATTTATGAGATTTTATAATAGAATATATGGTTCTCCTGATCCTCTTTATAAGATGGTTCTCTCTGGAACAATGGTCTATATGTAATAGATTACAAGATTTACATTTTTTATCAGGAACAATGGAATGAGTGGATAAAATATTCGTCGAACTTCCTTTAAACATAATTTCGAGTATTTTTTGGAAAGACGTTGAATTTTTTGGAATATATAATACGACTTGTGCTCATATGAGAACCCCATTAATTGTGAGAACTGAGATCTAATCTCATTCACACATTTTTTATATCTAAACTAAATCCTAGCCACACAATTAATATTTTAATTTTTATCTTTTTTTTTTAATATTTTAATCTTTCATCTCTATCTAACCTCATTCTCTCTCTACCCAACAACACTACCACCACATGCCTCCAACACCACCACCTGCCTCCACCACCATCACCCTCCGCCCACCACCACCACCACCACCTGCCTCCACCACCCTCACCCTCCGCCCACCACCACCATCACCCACCTGCCGCCGCCCCCATCTCTCTCTCTCTTCTCCGTCTCCATCTTCACCACCATCTCCGATGCCAACCTTTTCAGATCTAAAACTAGTAATTTGATTCATTTTTTCTTGAATTTTCGTTCAATTTTTGGTGATTTTTTGTAATTTGGTAATTCCTTTGTGGTGGCTATGTGGTGATTACTGGAAAGGACGGTGATGATTACTGGTGGGAACGGTGGTGATTATTGATGACACCGGAGGTGATTAGTAGCTGCTGTTTAAAAAATGTGATTATTTTGTGTTAAATATTGGTGTTTGGAGATAGTGGTGAAGTGATTATTTGTAGGCAGTAGCCGGAAGTGGTGGTTGGAGTTAGTGGTGGCCGGAAGTGATGGTGGGAGATGGTTGAAATTTGAAGGAGATGATGGTGATTTTCTGTTTGACGGTGGTGATTTTATTCAGAACTATGGTGATTTTAGTTATGACGTTGGTGATTACTGCTGGTCGCCGGAGGTGGTGGTCGCCGGAAATGGTGGTCACTGGTGGCAGAAGGTGTTGAGTGGGTGAAAGTGGTGAAATAATAAAATGTTAATAAAATTAATGAGTGGTGGATATAAATAAAAGGTATATCATTGAAAGACTAGGATTAGATATCATATCTCACAATAATGTGGGTTCTCAATGGAGCGCGACTTTATATAATACTGGGAAAGAGTATAATTTCTCCTTTACGTTCTTTCAAATCACGATATTTTTCTATTTTTTTTATTTTGTTCATTATTATATTTTACGTCCCTTGTTTTTCTTACATATTATTATTATATCCTTCATACCTTCCAAACTTTTACATTCTTTATTTTGAGATGTCACTACCGATAGTTTATATTTCTAAATTATTTCAAAACATAAAACTTTAATAATTATAAATTTTAAATGAATTTATCAAATTTCATTACTTTTCTCCATTATATTTAATCACCTTTCTTATTTATTTTTTAAATATGAATGAAACTGTTAGGTCTTGATATGTTTGTAGAATGGGGGTTGAATACAAACTGTATGTTTAATCAAATTTCTTTGGTTCGTGATTTAATAATTCAAGAACAAATTAATGCGGAATAAAATGAAACAAGATTCAAGTTAAATATAACTTATATTTAAACTTGAAGGGTGTTACAATTACAGTACAAATTACAATGAATGATTATCACACTAATTAAAACAAATTAGAATAAATTCAACATGAATTTATCTATATTTGTAATAAGAAGATCGAATACTAAAAAGTAGTTCGAGATAATTTCTAGGGATAATGATCCGCTAGATAGTCACACAAGTACAAGTAAACTAATTCTAATGGAATAAATGTTACAATCAAGACTAGAATTTAATTCACTTGTTTACGATGAAAGCTCGACAATTGGTGCTTAATGGTAGAGAGAAGAATGTAATGTTTTTGTGTTCTGTCTCATTTTTTGTATATACACTTAATCAACTGCATTCAGATATTTGTACGCGATTCTTTGAACTGATATGACTATCAGTTTTTGACTTGACATGACTATCATTTCCTTCTTGTATGACTGTCTATAGAACTAACATGACTACCTTCTGAACCAATATGACAATCAGTATGACTGTCACTTTGAACTTTTATGACTTTCGGTATGACTATGCTAGATAGTCATACCAGTTCATTTTTAAAGTCATACTAGCATATATATTAATTCTAATTTAATTAAATGTAAAATTAATTTAAGGAACAAATTAACTCTTGTTGAATTAATTTATTGGATAAATTAACTAACTCATTTAATTAATTAAAAAGAATTAAAACAATTCCTTGATAGCAGAATCAATCTGTGAACCACTGAAAATAATGATGAACTTCCACTGTATGATGCTGACACTCGATGTAGTGTCTTGTTCATGATTGACTAACTACAATGATTGTTCTTCATGTTTTGACTTTAAGATGTGGTTCTTTTTTTTCATTTATCAAACTCTGTAACCTGTACACTTCCTGTCACATTGTTGAAATCTCTGTCACTAAAATAGATCCACTTTCTTGAATACTTCACTGAGGCTTGATCAAATAAATGAACTTCTTTCAATGTAGAATTACTTCAAGTCTGTAAATTGAGTTTAATCTTCATTCTCTTGACGGATATTATCTTCTGAGATTTCTGTGACAGTTTAATTATTATATACTTATTATATTCTTGTTTAAGTTGAGTCGAATCCTCGATATTTACAAATTGTTTAGTGCATATGTCTTTCAACCTCCCCCTATTTGTTTGTTAGACAATAACAACCAAATACCTAGAGGATAACTCAACTAATAAACAAGAAAAAGATAAAACTTTAAGAGCTAAGTAAATAATAGAAAGTTCTTGTTCATATTTAATATTTCCATATTCAAAAAATAAAGATAAATACAAGATAGATGTTCTCTAAACAATAAGCCTGAATCATATCAGCAACTTTAATCTTATCTTGGGTAGCAAACCCATAGGTCCTTAACAAATTTTCCAACATCACTAAGTGCTTGGTAGGATAATCTTTCAGAGATAAATGATCCAAGATGCAGGTCTGAATTGAGCCATTTTTAAATAACTTGACTTGATATGGCAAACTTATGACTTGAGGACTGGTCTTACTAGCAAATTCCTTAAGTTGATCACGAAGCAGTTCATTTAATTTAGATGTCTTACATACCTTGTTAAGAAGAATCCAAAGCTCAAAAAGTATTCGATTCTCAAAGAAATGAAGTGAAACCTTGAAAGACCCTTGCTGTTGACAATAAACGTAGATATCCATTTCATCTCTAACTCTATCAAATCCAGTGACAATCCTTGAGATTTCAATTTTCAAAGCATCCATGTAGATTGAATTGTATGGATTTGTAGTTTTAAATCTATCAAGAAGATGAAGGAAATCGCGATCATTTTTCGTGCTTTTTTGTGGAAGTGTGTTACGACCAAACTCAACATGCAAGTGCACGTGATCTCAAGTAATACAGATAGCAAATAGGGTTCGTTCCTACAGGGACTCGTTGTTTGTCTAGTTAATTCACTCACCAATGTATGATTATTATTCGATGCTAAAACAATTAACAAGTGGTTTTTGTTTATCACTAAAAATTATCTAAGAATTATAACTAATTATCACTACTTAAACTGAGTTTTATACTGATTTACTTATGTGAATGAAACATGGGATTTCAACTTCATTAAACAATCCATCTAAAATCTTCAATTCTCTAGCCCTTTCATGTGATTTGTTAATACCTGATCGAACACACAAAACTGATATAAGCCAACTTTCGTTGTACCCATACCATCCTAAATAATATCCACGATTAAGATAGAAATCACTTAGTCTCCCAATTATGCTTAGTCCTTATATGTCTATAAAGATTGAAAACATAATGGTTGAAGTACAAGCATTCAATTGATCACATAGTCGTCATAAAACGGTTAGAGTTACGACACTAATTACGAATGATATTCTCACGCATAAACCTATGCTAGCATGGCAAGTTCTAAACTCTTAGATCCACTTTCGCTTCAATAAGAATTAACACACAATTACAGGAGTTAGCTACTCTCCTATAACGAATTAAAACAACCATGATAGGATATCACATCAATCACACTATAGGCATCGAGAAAATTCAACTAATAGACTTCATGAATAACTACGCTAAAACCCCATGACAACGATTTAGTTCATAATCAAACTAATCGTCACCATGGGTTCTAATGTAAACATGATAGAAGAAAACAAATAAATACTATTATAAATATCAAGGGTTTTAAAGAGTACACCAAATCCAAGCATCCACAAACTAGAAAGATTACAAGAATAAAATTGAATCGATCTTCTTCCTTGCTTCTTCGTGCTTTAACTCCGTAGATATATGTGATATGTGTCTCTCCTCTTTTCTTCTTTTCTCTAGGGTTTTTTTCTTCTTTTTATAGGCCTCCAGGTGCAACAAGTCGAATAGAATTGAAATTATTTTACTTTTCCTCGAAAAATCGGAAATTAGGTCAAAACAGGAAATATCCTCCAGATATCTCGGCGCTGCCGCGCCAACTTTGTATAGGCTAACGGCGCTGCCGCGCCAACTTCACTGTTCAGCCTTTTCTCTGCGGCGCTGCCGCGCCACTCTCAAGTGTTATCACGGCGCTGCCGCGCCAGGATCTCTGTCCAGCAAACACTACAAGAATAATTGAATCAGACAAGGCTTTTTGCCCGTTGTCTGATGCCCTAGAAAACCGTGGTCTATTGAGATGCCGTCTGTTACGCAGCTCAGACAACGGACGCGTCCGTTGTCTGATTCCCTACAGACAACGGTTTTGGTCTTAGAAAACGTTGTCTGAAACGCGTGAACAACAACGGTTGTTGTAGAAACCATTGTCTGACAAATAAATCAACAATTGTTTATTAACTAGAAAATGTTGTTATTTTAATTTTCAGACAAGGCTTTATTTTCCAAAAGAGTGTTGTGTGATCTAAATATTTATGACGGTTTTAGTAGAACAACCCCATTGTCTTAATAGTTTAACACAATGGTTTCCTTTCTAAAAACTGTTGTCTATTCTTGACTTGCACAATTGTTTTCTTTAAATACCCGTTGTCTGAAAGCTGTTAGGCAAAGGTTTAAAAAGATAAACATGTTTGAACATTAGCAGAACCACAACAGTTTTTGTTTCTAAAACACTTGTTTCTGATTTTGATAGACAACGGTATTGGACAAAAAACTGTTGTCTGAAGTGTTTACGACAATATAAAGAAACCAAACTGACAATATAAAGAAGCCAAACTAAAACCAAAACAAACAGTCATTCCATTCCATCGTGTTCAATAAACCATTACAACCAACACATCCAACCAAGTAAAATTCACGAACTAATTAAGTTAAATATGTTCAACAACATCAGATTTTCGGATGCACATACTCCAAAAGTAGAGACTGAAACCTTCACTTAAGTTAAATAGTTACGCCATTACATGTCCATAGCATATCAGTTAGCCTCTTCTTCGTCTTGGACAGTTTGGGAGACCTGTCCTGTTCTCGGTGGCCAGGAAGATGGTCACCTTCTTTAGTTCAACTTTAGGAGGAGGTTCTTTATAGAAACTTGGCATAGGAGTGGCTTTAAATTTCAAGCTCTTCCTTAATCTTTTAATTTCTGCCTCCTGGCTTTCCTACAATGAAACACACAAAATGAATCAATAACTTGAAAACTGACAGAGTATTGAAATGAAAGTATTTAAAGTAGCAAGTGTTGAGCCATTTATAGTTGCTTCGGAATAGCCTTCTGGTCGATGCCTAGATGTTATCAGGTAGGTCACAGGTCCAAATTATAACAACAGCCTCTTTACACCAATAGAGGATAAAGCTGTGTAAGATATCGGACATTTCCCTGTTGCGTAACCTATAGCTTTTGCACTTACTAACGCTTACTGATATAGACTGCAACATTAATCAATGCAGGTTAAGCTAAAAGGGGTGACAATCTCACCATGTAAATTGTTTTTTCACATTAAATTGGACCCATATCAGAAACAACCTGTGCAGTTTACATTATTAAAAAAAATCTGCTGAGGAGGTTATGATGATTGATTCCTGGCAAGTTGCGGATGACAACAAAAAACATCATGTTTACAAGGTGATAAACAATTAGCAGGCGGTAAGAGTCAGAAAGAGGAATACAAAGTAGAGGTAAGTACAACACTAAATGGCATGAGAAAGGTAGGAGTGAGTGGCATTTATGAGACAAAAGTAGTCAACATTGGACATACCAGTTTATATTTCACTGCTAGAAATTAAAGATACAAATTCTAGGAACTGGAATTGAAAGAATTATAATTGCTAGCGTGCACCCTAAGACCTGTAGTACACGTTTGTAATAAATCAAACACTTAAATATTCCACAAACTTGTACTATATTTTAACTAATTATTTTTATAAATCAGACACTAGAATACTTCACAAACTTTCACGTGTTTACAAATTTTATCTGAGCCTGCTGCTTGCCAATGAGCTAAATAAGACTACTTCTAGTTACACCTAGAAAACACAAAACTTGTCTATGGTCATCTTTGTTCTGTGCAATATATGCATACTGCAGAGCACAAGTCAGTCTACCAAACTAATATATAAATAGTAAAATCATAAATCTAATAAGAACATACCGGATCATATACTACCGTCTGGTTACGCCAATATTCTAAGGTCGGAAGAAGTATTCTCCCTACAAAGACAAATTAAGCAGAACGATAAAGGCCACGAGAAAAATGAAGTGAAGTATTTAAAATCGAAGGTAATGCTGAAAACACCCATATAACATATATAACTTGCTCAAAGTCAAATTCACCTATTTGTTTTGTTCTTAACTTGCACTAAAATGGAATCGGAAAAAGCAGTGGGAAAGGAGCTGATCTTAACCTGGAACAAACTAACCTGATCTGGATCTTTTTACACTCGACAATCCTGGTGAAGTAAAAGATGTTACCACAACAGCTTTCGGAGTCACCGGACTTCCCTAGATCAGCAAGAGAAAATAATAGGAGATTAAGGAGAAGATAGCAAGAATGACAATAGAAATTCAGCAAGTAAAAGATGTTACCACATCAGCTTTCAGAGTCACCGGACTTCCCTAGATCAGCAAGAGAAAATAAAAGGAGATTAAGGAGAAGAAAGCAAGAATGACAATAAAATTCAGCAAGTCACCAATGGCAATAATTTTGGATAAGTTCATGAATGAAAACAGGAGCACAACATAAACAAAAAAGAAACAGGTCATCACAGAAGTGCTTCATATTTTGTAAGATATTCAGTGAAATCTCCTCGCACACAAATGGGCACCCCAGGTAACAAACTTTATACATTTACATGAACCCTCTGGTAGTATGATATATATGTATCATGTCCATTTGCAGAGTGAGAACAGTGCTGAAACTAGTCAACTACACCCATCAATTTACATGGAGTTGTAAAGAAAATTACACATTAGTCTAAAAGAGAGTAACCAATCAATTACATATATCTACTGATTTATACAAGTATCTTCTGATGCTAATCCTATTCAAACACCTCTTGTTAATAAATACAAGTGCCATAACAGATAACCAAGATTACATATATCTATAAGATCAGAAAAACCCTGTATACACATGCTCATTGAAATCCCCTTACTTGAACAATTAACACCCAAGAAAATGACAATAAAAGCAAGAAAATAGAAGCCAACAAATGTATTCAACAGATTGTACATTCAGTAAAAGTCCTATAAACACACACACACACATTCAAATACTCATTAGTAATTCATCTACTTCATAAAAAAGATCATTAAAGCCCACATAATAAAATCACTTAATTACATCATCATGATTATCAAGAAACAAAAAATACAAAAAAATCAACACACAAGTTCATGCAGAACGCACAAAAATTCACACATAAGTACATATATTTACACCCCTAATTCTTCAAAACTCCCACTAATTAACAAAACCAACATAAATTACAACAAGAAATTCAATAGAGAAAAGAATTGGTAATACCTGTAATTCAACAAGACCCAGTAAATCCTATAGATGATTACAAACAAAACCCAGAAGTTGAATTTAGGAAGAGAGAAGACCTGCTAGGGTTTTGACATGAGATGTTGAGGGAAGGGGATAAAGTGAGGCGGAGAGTGTTAGACATGAATGTTATGAGGCGGATAAAATTAGAATGAGAGGGAATGAGAAGAGGTTGAAATTTTTGTTAAGGGGGGGGAACAAATTATTAAAAAAAAGGGGGAAAATGAGGGAGAACAGAGAGGGGGAAATAAAATTTGTTAGGCGGCTGTTGAAAAATAAGGGGATGCAGAAGGGGAAATGAAATGATGGGGAAGAGGGAAAGGAAATTTTCATTAAGGGGGAAATGAATTATTGGTTATTTTTAATTAGTTCTAGAAGCAAATAATTATTCAATTTTTAATAATTTTTGAAAAGATGCGGCACAACCGGGCCTTGTTATTTTTTGATTATTTTTTCCCAACACTAGAATGAGTACTGATTAACATCCGTACGGTTGGATCGTCGAAGAAATCATTTAAAAAAAATATTCAGTGAATCTGACACGTGTCCCGTTCCCAAAAGTAGTGTTCCAACGTTTTTGAAAAGATGCGGCACAACCGGGCCTTGTTATTTTTTGATTATTTTTTCCCAACACTAGAATGAGTACTGATTAACATCCGTACGGTTGGATCGTCGAAGAAATCATTTAAAAAAAATATTCAGTGAATCTGACACATGTCCTGTTCCCAAAAGTAGTAGTGTTCCAACGTTTTTGAAAAGATGCGGCACAACCGGGCCTTGTTATTTTTTGATTATTTTTTCCCAACACTAGAATGAGTACTGATTAACATCCGTACGGTTGGATCGTCGAAGAAATCATTTAAAAAAAAAATTCAGTGAATCTGACACGTGTCCCGTTCCCAAAAGTAGTAGTGTTCCAACGTTTTTGAAAAGATGCGGCACAACCGGGCCTTGTTATTTTTTGATTATTTTTTCCCAACACTAGAATGAGTACTGATTAACATCCGTACGGTTGGATCGTCGAAGAAATCATTTAAAAAAAATATTCAGTGAATCTGACACGTGTCCCGTTCCCAAAAGTAGTAGTGTTCCAACGTTTTTGAAAAGATGCGGCACAACCGGGCCTTGTTATTTTTTGATTATTTTTTCCCAACACTAGAATGAGTACTGATTAACATCCGTACGGTTGTATCGTCGAAGAAATCATTTAAAAAAAATATTCAGTGAATCTGACACGTGTCCCGTTCCCAAAAGTAGTAGTAGTGTTCCAACGTTTTTGAAAAGATGCGGCACAACCGGACCTTGTTATTTTTTGATTATTTTTTCCCAACACTAGAATGAGTACTGATTAACATCCGTACGGTTGTATCGTCGAAGAAATCATTTAAAAAAAATATTCAGTGAATCTGACACATGTCCTGTTCCCAAAAGTAGTAGTGTTCCAACATTTTTGAAAAGATGCGGCACAACCGGGCCTTGTTATTTTTTGATTATTTTTTCCCAACACTAGAATGAGTACTGATTAACATCCGTACGGTTGGATCGTCGAAGAAATAATTTAAAAAAAATATTCAGTGAATCTGACACGTGTCCCGTTCCCAAAAGTAGTAGTGTTCCAACGTTTTTGAAAAGATGCGGCACAACCGGGCCTTGTTATTTTTTGATTATTTTTTCCCAACACTAGAATGAGTACTGATTAACATCCGTACGGTTGGATCGTCGAAGAAATCATTTAAAAAAAATATTTAGTGAATCTGACACATGTCCTGTTCCCAAAAGTAGTAGTGTTCCAACGTTTTTGAAAAGATGCGGCACAACCGGGCCTTGTTATTTTTTGATTATTTTTTCCCAACACTAGAATGAGTACTGATTAACATCCGTACGGTTGGATCGTCGAAGAAATCATTTAAAAAAAATATTCAGTGAATCTGACACGTGTCCCGTTCCCAAAAGTAGTAGTGTTCCAACGTTTTTGAAAAGATGCGGCACAACCGGGCCTTTTTAGTTTTTGATTATTTTTTCCCAACACTAGAATGAGTACTGATTAACATCCGTACAGTTGGATCGTCGAAGAAATCATTTAAAAAAAATATTCAGTGAATCTGACACATGTCCTGTTCCCAAAAGTAGTAGTGTTCCAACGTTTTTGAAAAGATGCGGCACAACCGGGCCTTGTTATTTTTTGATTATTTTTTCCCAACACTAGAATGAGTACTGATTAACATCCGTATGGTTGGATCGTCGAAGAAATCATTTAAAAAAAATATTCAGTGAATCTGACACGTGTCCCGTTCCCAAAAGTAGTAGTGTTCCAACGTTTTTGAAAAGATGCGGCACAACCGGGCCTTGTTATTTTTTGATTATTTTTTCCCAACACTAGAATGAGTACTGATTAACATCCGTACGGTTGGATCGTCGAAGAAATCATTTAAAAAAAATATTCAGTGAATCTGACACGTGTCCCGTTCCCAAAAGTAGTAGTGTTCCAACGTTTTTGAAAAGATGCGGCACAACCGGGCCTTGTTATTTTTTGATTATTTTTTCCCAACACTAGAATGAGTACTGATTAACATCCGTACGGTTGGATCGTCGAAGAAATCATTTAAAAAAAATATTCAGTGAATCTGACACGTGTCCCGTTCCCAAAAGTAGTAGTGTTCCAACATTTTTGAAAAGATGCGGCACAACCGGGCCTTGTTATTTTTTAATTATTTTTTCCCAACACTAGAATGAGTACTGATTAACATCCGTACGGTTGGATCGTCGAAGAAATCATTTAAAAAAAATATTCAGTGAATCTGACACATGTCCTGTTCCCAAAAGTAGTAGTGTTCCAACGTTTTTGAAAAGATGCGGCACAACCGGGCCTTGTTATTTTTTGATTATTTTTTCCCAACACTAGAATGAGTACTGATTAACATCCGTACGGTTGGATCGTCGAAGAAATCATTTAAAAAAAATATTCAGTGAATCTGACACGTGTCTCGTTCCCAAAAGTAGTAGTGTTCCAACGTTTTTGAAAAGATGCGGCACAACCGGGCCTTGTTATTTTTTGATTATTTTTTCCCAACACTAGAATGAGTACTGATTAACATCCGTACGGTTGGATCGTCGAAGAAATCATTTAAAAAAAATATTCATTGAATCTGACACGTGTCTCGTTCCCAAAAGTAGTAGTGTTCCAACGTTTTTGAAAAGATGCGGCACAACCGGACCTTGTACGTTTTTGTCAAGTTCAATGTAGCGGCGTCTGTGTACAAGCCGATACAATGATTGTGGAGGGTAATGATAAAAATATTGAGCATGCTTCACAACTATTTTATGGTTTTTTTTTATTTTTTTAACTATGTTGTTAAGTATAATAACGAGGATAATACGAAAGTCTTAATATGATAAGAGAACTACAAACTATGATATCCGGCTTAATTAAGAATATTATCCTATAATTAAGTGTGTCAATTAAACATAAACTTTATTATTCAAACAAAGTTCACAATTAAAGTTTGTCACGAACGAGAAATTCAAAAAAAAAAAAAAAAGTCACACAACTGTTTTTAAGTTGTAAAACCGTTGTAGTAAAATCATTCAGACAACAGTTTATAAATAAAAAACCGTTGTGGTAATAACACAACGGTTTCTACAAAAAAACCGTCGTGGAAAGTAAAGTACAACAAAGGTTTATTCTTAAAAAAACCGTTGTGTGTTTTTTTTATAAAAATTTTGTTAATACCTTTGCCTAACTTATTTTTTACACTTCTTTGAATATACCGAACATGTTATTGATTGAAAATTTTATAAAATAATACTTATAATAATAGATTGTGCTTAGGGTTTTGTGGTTTAGGGGTTACGATTTAGGGGTTACGACTTAGGGGTTATGTTAGTTTACACACGAAATTATGTAAGTCATGTATAAGCGAGACTGTACGCCATTCCCGACTTGTATGTTTAGTAAATTGTGTGGTGTCCTTGGTCCGACAAAGAAAAATATGTACATTTTATATGTTGTTAAGTATAATAACGAGGATAATACGAAAGTCTTAATATGATAAGAGAACTACAAACTATGATATCCGGCTTAATTAAGAATATTATCCTATAATTAAGTGTGTCAATTAAACATAAACATTATTATTCAAACAAAGTTCACAATTAAAGTTTGTCACGAACGAGAAATTCAAAAAAAAAAAAACGTCACACAACTGTTTTTAAGTTGTAAAACCGTTGTGTGTTTTTTTTATAAATTTTTTTATAATAATTGTCCGAATCTTTGTCCCCCCTCATTAACTCCTCCAAAATAATTGTCCCCCCCTAAGATTTCAATTGGACAACGGTATGCAGAAACTGTTGTGTGAATTAAGTATAGTCCACATACAAGTAAAACACTTGTCTGATTCTAACAACGGTTTACAAAACCATTGTCTGAAGTTTCTTCAGACAATGGTTTTGTAAACCGTTGTTAGAATCAGACAAGTGTTTATTCAAACTGTTGTGTGACATCCATTTAAGTAACAAAAAAAAAAACACTTGTCTGTTTTTAACAACGGTTTATGAAACACTTGTCTGACCTTTCTTCAGACAACGGTTTTATAATTCCGTTGTGTAAAGCCTCTGCTTTACTCCTTCTAATAGACAATGGTTTTAGAAACCGTTGTGGAAGGTCTTTCAGACAACAGACAGATTTTGCAAAAACAAAAACCGTTGTGTGAAAATTTCAAACAATGCTTTTACTGCCGACCGTTGTCTGATAAGTGTCGTCTGTTTCAGTTTTTCTTGTAGTGAAAACTGATTTTTCTCCTTTTCTTCATTATAACTCCGTTTCGCGCTCCGATTGCTCCGCTTCTTTCCTAGCACACCTGTGATCAATATACCTGCACAATACCCTTAAAAGAGATCAAAAATACCACAACTCGAGTACAAACATACGTTTTAAGCCAAACGGAAACGTTCTAAGTGAATAAAATATCCACTTATCACACCCCCAAACTTAAACCGTTGCTCGTCCTCGAGCATAAACAAACTACCACTTCCGTAGGTGATCACGATTGCATTTAGCATATGCAACAAGCCCTTTAAACCCCTAGGCAGCCCTAGTGGACGAGTAAGGTCTCGTGAGGGCCTATAGTGAATGTACCCCCAAAATCCATCTAACAATGCAACTACAAATGCAACTAACTACATGAATGCAACTATATGAAAATGCAAGGACCCCCTTAAACTAACCAAAACCATTCATTAAGCAAACATCTCAAATCATGAAACAACTTCCAAACAGAGCTCGACTGAATTCCCGTATACTAACAATACATGCATAGGAACGTGGTGTGTGCGATACTCATCAGATATACTCCCAACACTAGATCAAAAATCATACCGATTCTTAGTCAAGGCAATCACAAGTTTATAAAAAGAATGAACGGTAGACACATCATAACTTCGAGACACCTCCATACTCATTCAGGTTAACCAGGAATTCATGCTTTATTACCACGACACATACTACTATTCACAACACATATGCTTATTTAACCGTGCAATGAGTGAGACCCCAAAAGGCTTATACAATAATACCCATGTAGCGAGTGTTAGGTCAGTGGATCCCAGACTATAAAAGCCTTAGGTCACTAGGACTAAGTCCCCTCAGACTTAATTACTCGAGTATTAAAGAGCTCACTCGTGGTTAATTTTGCATTTAACTTATTTACATGACTCTTTTTTTTTTCTTTTTTTTCTTCTTTTTTTTTTTTTTTTCTATACAATCTGGAATGAGAATTCTCAATTCCAACCCTAGACTACTCATATAAATATGAGCCGGCTACTAGCCATTTGACACCTAGCCATAAACACAAACAACTAGCATGAAAATCCTGTTTCCCCCAAACTTATACTTTAATGCTCTTACGTTATCAAGGGAATAAAGAACATTCTTAATATAACTAGGTAATTAAACCTCAAAACCTCCAAACAAGCATGACCCCCAATCTAGCCCAAAAGCAAACAATGAGTTGTGTAATTGTTTTTGTCCCCATAACATGCATGTCAATTTCATAGAAACTCTAAATCAACCCTCTATTCATGATTATCACACTCAAATCAACATCTACCTGCCAAACAGAAATAGCTCGTCCTAAGGGATCATGAAAATGCATGCCATGCTTATGCAACTATATGCACATAACTAACAAACTAACAGAATGTCCTATATGCTCTAAACTAACATGAACTAACTAACATGCACAAATGCTCCTAATATGCAATACAACTAATATACAAATGCACCTTTCATCCCCACCCCCAAACTTAAAATTTTCAATGCCCACATTGAAGGTAAGAATAAAAAGAGTGCAAAGCATACCTACTCGTCTTCCGAACCACTCCCATTAGGAGTGTCCGGTGGCGGATAGACAGCGCCAACTCCAAAGGACGGAAAAGTCACGTCCACTCCACTTGCACGCAGAGCCGTGCTCAATGCCTGTGCAAACGGACCAAAATCTGCTCGAAAACCTGCCTGCATATCGTGCACCGCATCGATACGCCTCGTCAATCTCCGATACTGCCTCTGATTAATAAGAGAACCTCCATCCTGAGGCTCTCCCCCCTGCTGCTGCTGTTGCTGTTGCTGCTGCTGCTGCTGTTGCTGCTGCTGACCCTCAACTACATAACCGAGACCCCACCAATCTGGCTCACCTCCATCCCACACATGCAGCCTCATTATACTCTGATGATCCAGTGCTGTCTGTGGCTGCTGCACAACCTCCTCTGCTGACCAAAGAGCACCACTATCCCTAGCCAATCTAGTAATAACCGAACCATAAGGTATCGCCGCAGTGGTACTCCCTTGCATAAAACGGAGAATCCCCTGGTGGATCAAATTACCAACATCCACAAACTCTCGGCTGCAAATAGCAAACAACAAAATAGCCCTCTCAACTGTCACCTCATTAGAATGCCTAGTAGGGATGAGGTTAGCACAAATGAACAAGTGCCAAGTACGCGCATATTGATTCAGCGCCGTCGACATAAACGACGTTGGCTCAGTAGTGCCACGCCTCAAAGTCCACTCCGTCCCTGGAACACACAACCGCTGAATAATATCCTGAAGGTCCACAGTTTCGCGAGTCCTCCCTGACCAATCCTCTTGATTTCTTCTACGAGCCGGAAGAACAAGAACACGACGAATAGCACGCGGCCGATAATCCACACGAAACCCACGAACTTGGCTAATTCCATTCCTATCCACACTAGCATTCGCATAAAACTCGCGAACCACTGTCATCGGAACCGGCTCCGGAGCCTCACAAAATAGCTCCCAACCTCTCTCCGCAATATTCTCCAACATGTACCCATCCGATGCCGTAGGCAAAAGACCCCTCTCACGGGCAATAGGACGCCCCAACAACTCATTATAAGCCTCACGAGCCTCATTGGAAACAAATTGAGGTCCACCATTGGCTCCACCAGAATCAGATGAAGAAGAAGAACGAGGGTGCCTCCCACCAGCCCCACTACCACTAGCGCCTTCACTACCACCACCAATTACAACCCTTTGTCGCTTGGATGCCATTGAATTGAATGAAGAAAGTGTTTAGAGTGTTTGAGAATTTGTGAGATTTGTAAGTAGTGTATGTATAGGTTGTATAGGTAGGGATAGGAGATGTGGTTTTATAAGGAGAATTTAGGGTTAGTGGGTATAGGTAGTGGGTTTAGATAATGGGCCACTAATACAACACCAATCTTTCTTTTTTTTTCAATTTTTTTTCAGTTTTTCAGTTTTTTTTTTCTCTCCTTTTTTTTCCTCAGCAGACGCCACGGCGCTGCCGCGCCAGAAAAGTACTACAGCACGGCGCTGCCGCGCCAGAACTTCTGCTGAAAATTTTTTTCCTATTTTTTTTTTTTTTTTTTTTTTTTTTTTTTTTTTTGAAGAAAACAATCACACAATCACGTGGGTTGCCTCCCACGAAGCGCTCTTTTTAAGTCATGAGCTTGACATAGCTCCATCTCCTTACGTTGTGCAAATTAGAACCGCGGTCTCAACTTCGCGATTCATCTTCTCTCCAAAATATGGCTTTAACCGCTGACCATTGACCTTGAACGACTGGTCCGGTGACTTGTCAAAAATCTCCACTGCTCCATGCTGAAAAACTGTTTTAACTGAGAATGGACCTGACCAACGTGACTTCAACTTTCCAGGAAACAACCGAAGTCGAGAGTTGAACAACAACACCAATTGTCCGGGCACAAATGTCTTAAGAACCAACCGACGATCATGCCACCTTTTGACTTTCTCTTTATATAGCTTGTTGTTCTCATAAGCTTGCAATCGAAACTCGTCCATTTCATTCAACTGAACCATACGCTTTTCACCTGCTGCTGTAAGATCAAAATTCAGCTTCTTCAACGCCCAATAAGCCTTGTGTTCTAACTCAGCTGGAAGATGACATGCTTTTCCATACACAAGCTGAAATGGTGACATTCCCAAAGGCGTTTTATAGGCCGTCCGATAAGCCCACACTGCTTCATCAAGCTTCAAAGCCCAATCCTTCCTAGAAGGACTTACCACCTTCTCAAGAATCCGTTTAATTTCCCGATTAGACACTTCAGCTTGCCCATTGGTTTGAGGATGATAAGCTGTAGCAACTCGATGATTGATATTGTAGCGTGCCATAAGAGATGTAAACTTCCGATTGCAAAAGTGCGTACCTTCATCACTGATGATAACTCGCGGCGTGCCAAACCGAGTAAATATATTCTTGTGAAGGAAATTAAGCACCACCTTAGCATCATTCGTTGGAAGTGCCTTTACCTCCACCCACTTAGACACATAATCCACAGCTAACAGAATATACTGATTACCACATGACGGAATGAATGGTCCCATGAAGTCGATTCCCCACACGTCAAAGATCTCTACCTCCAACATGACATTAAGAGGCATCTCGTCCCTACGAGAAATATTACCAACTCGTTGACATCGATCACATCTCAACACAAACTGATGAGCATCCTTGAATAGAGTCGGCCAATAGAAACCTGCTTGAAGAATACGTGTGGCTGTCTTTTCACCCGCATAATGGCCTCCATAAGCTGTAGCATGAAAATCACTAAGAATAGCCTCGGTCTCACTGTAAGGAACACAACGCCTAATAATCTGATCAGCTCCTTGCTTGAACAAAAACGGCTCATCCCAAATATACTGCTTGACATCATGTAAGAATTTCTTCTTTTGAGCATAAGAGAGCTCAGGTGGCATGATGTTACTTACTAGATAATTTACAATGTCGGCATACCATGGTTCAACATCTTCCACACTGAATAGTTGCTCATCCGGAAAAAACTCATTAATAACCGTATTATCTTTAGGTGACTTCCCATGATCTTCCAATCTAGAGAGATGGTCAGCTACCTGATTCTCTGTCCCCTTTCTGTCCTTGATTTCCACGTCAAATTCTTGTAACAAGAGAACCCAACGAATCAATCTTGGCTTAGTATCTTTCTTCGCTAAGAGATAGCGAATAGCAGCATGATCCGTAAAAACTGTCACCTTAGTACCAAGCAGATAAGAGCGAAACTTTTCAAACCCGTAGACAATAGCAAGTAGTTCCTTCTCAGTAGTGGTGTAATTCATCTGAGCATCATTAAGAGTTTTGCTTGCATAATAAATAACATGAAACACCTTTTCTTTCCTTTGGCCTAGAACGGCCCCAAGCGCAAAATCACTCGCATCGCACATCAAAGCAAATGGTTGGCTCCAATCAGGAGCTGTAATAACTGGAGCAGAAATCAATTTCTTCTTCAAAATCTCGAATGCTTGTAAACAAGACTCATCAAACTTGAACGGTACGTCTTTTTCCAAGAGATTGCAAAGTGGCTTAGAAATTTTTGAGAAATCCTTTATGAAACGCCTGTAGAACCCCGCATGACCAAGGAAGCTGCGAATACCCTTGACTGAAACAGGGGCAGGAAGGTTCTCAATAGTTGCCACCTTTGCCTTGTCAACTTCCAAACCTTTACACGAAACCTTGTGTCCCAGAATGACACCTTCCTGTACCATGAAATGGCACTTTTCCCAATTTAGAACAAGATTTGTCTCCACACAACGCTTTAGAACCAAACTCAAGTTCCCCAAGCACTCATCAAAAGAATCCCCAAAAACTGAGAAATCGTCCATGAATACTTCCACATTAATTCCAATCATGTCAGAAAAAATGGCCATCATGCATCGCTGGAAAGTAGCTGGTGCTCCACACAACCCGAAAGAAACACGTCTGAATGCAAATGTACCAAATGGACAAGTGAATGTAGTCTTCTCTTGATCCTCGGGCGCTATGCAAATCTGATTGTAACCAGAATACCCATCAAGCAAGCAATAGTACTGATGTCCAGCCAATCTGTCGAGCATCTGATCAATGAACGGAAGTGGAAAATGATCTTTCCGAGTGGCCTTGTTCAACTTTCGATAATCCATGCAAATCCTCCAACCAGTAACTGTTCGAGTAGGAATGAGCTCGTTCTTTTCATTAGTCACCACTGTCATGCCTCCCTTCTTAGGCACACATTGCACCGGACTCACCCAAGAACTATCAGAGATCGGATAGATAATGCCTGCATCAAGCCATTTAAGAATTTCCTTCTTCACAACTTCCTTCATAACAGGATTCAGCCTCCTTTGATTATCAACTGTAGGTTTAGCTCCCTCTTCCAAAGGAATTTTGTGCATGCAGTAAGACGGACTAATACCCTTGATGTCTGCTATAGTCCACCCAATGGCTGATTTGAAATCCCTCAAAATTCGCAATAGCTTTTCCTCTTCCATGCCTGAAAGCTTAGAGGATATAATAACAGGTAAGGTAGAAGAATCACCAAGATAGGCATACCTTAGATGTTCAGGCAATGGCTTAAGTTCCAATTTAGGTGCTTCCTCGATAGATGGCTTAAGTCTCACATGAGACTTCTTCAGCTCTGACAACCCCAAAGATTCAAACGGAATCTCGAACTTCTTCCATGGAGATGCATTAAGATATTGCAATTGTTGTTCATCCTCTTCGTTCTCAATCTCCAAGTCATTAGTAAGAACTCTTTCCAACACATCGGTTTTGATCAAGTGTTGAGTTTCGGAGTTAACCACTTTGTCCACCATATCAATTTTAAAACACACTTCCTCGTCAGTTGGAAGCTTCATTGCATTGAAAACATTAAAGGTGACATTTTGATCGTGCACCCTCATAGTGAGTTCTCCCTTTTGGACATCAATCAGAGTCCGACCTGTAGCCAAGAATGGTCGTCCCAAAATGATAGGGATCTTTTTGTCTTCCTCAAAGTCAAGAATCACAAAGTCGGCTGGAAAGATAAGCTTGTCGACCTTCACCAAAACATCCTCAACTATTCCTCGAGGATAAGTAACTGAACGGTCCGCAAGTTGCAGAGTCATAGTAGTTGGTCTTGGTTCTGGAAGACCAAGTTGCATGAAAACTGATAAGGGCGTGAGATTAATGCTTGCACCCAAATCACACAAACATTTGCTGAATGAGAGATCTCCAATAGTACATGGAATAGTGAAGCTTCCAGGGTCCTTCAACTTAGGTGGCAACTTTTGTTGCAAGATGGCACTACATTCTTCCGTCAATGCAACTGTCTCTAGCTCCTCAAGTTTCAATTTCTTTGAAAGAATGCCCTTCATAAACTTCGCATAGCTCGGCATTTGCTCAAGAGCCTCTGCAAATGGTATGTTGATCTGAAGCTTCTTGAAGACATCCAAGAACTTAGCAAACTGCTTGTCAAACTTTTGCCTTTGAACTCGTTTTGGGAATGGAGGAGGTGGAAACACCTTTTCTTCTACTTCCTTCTGAGAATTATCAGTCCTAACAGGTTTAGGAGTCGAGGGAATAGCATTAGGTACCAAATCAGGAACAGAATCGACCCCATCGTCAAGATTATCATTTTTTCCCTCGGCTGAATTTTCTTCGTTCTGACCTTGTAGAATCTTCCCCGATCGTAAAGTTACTGCCTGGACCTGTTCCTTGTGATCTTTCTTGCCTGGATTCATCTCTGTGTCACTCGGAAGCGTTCCTGGTTGACGGTTCAACAATGCATTGGCTAGTTGCCCAATCTGATTCTCTAAAGTTTTCAATGACACCGCCTGACTCTTATACATCATTCGCAGCTCTTCCAGTTCAGACTTCTCAGACTGATTCAAAGAATTTCCTTGCGATGGTTGAAATCCAGGTGGATTGAATGTTTGCCTTGGAGCATAAGGTGGTTGTTGATAGTTCTGATTATATGGCCTTGCATTGAACTGCTGATTTTGTGGTTTCTGAACACCACCCTGATTGTTGCTCCAACTGAAATTAGGATGATTCCGATTGTTGGGATGATAAGCATTAGGCACTGGCTGCTGAGCTCTTTGAAAATTACTAACAAACTGTGCTGATTCAGATGAGATAGCACACATATTCGTGTCATGAGCTCCTGCACACAACTCACACACCATAGCAACCTGGTTAGTCCCATGATTAGAAAGGGAATCTACCTTCATTGTCAACGCCTTGAGTTGAGCAGTAATAGCAGTAGCTGCATCCAATTCGAGTACTCCAGCCACTTTAGCAGGTGGCAAGCGTTGAGTAGGATTCTGAAACTCATTGGCTGCCATCATCTCGATAAGATTATAGGCATCCTCATAGCTTTTTGCCCATAGCGCACCTCCAGATGCAGCATCTAACATAGGCCTGGACTGAGCTCCCAACCCGTTATAGAAATTGCTGATTATCATCCAATCCGGCATCCCATGATGAGGACAACGTGCCAAAATCTCCTTGTACCTTTCCCAAGCTTCCCCCAAAGATTCCTGGGGTTGCTGAGCAAACTGAGAAATAGAATTCCTATAAGCTGCTGTCTTTGCCATGGAGAAATATTTCGTCAAGAACTTTTGAGCACAGTCTGCCCATGTTCTAATAGATCCTGACGGCATAGAATGTAACCAACTCTTGGCTTTATCCCTAAGAGAGAAAGGAAATAGCCTCAATCTGATTGCGTCATCTGTAACTCCGTTGAATTTGAAGGTATCACAGATCTCAAGGAAGTCCCTAATATGAGCATTGGGATCTTCAGCAGGACTACCCCCAAACTGAACTGTATTCTGAATCATCTGAATGATGTTTGGCTTAAGCTCGAAATTATTAGCCCCAATAGCTGGACGAACAATGCTGGTATGAATGTCCTCTACTTTTGGCTGAGAGAATTCACTCAAAGCCTTCGCTGGTTGTGCTTGATCTTCCATATCTTCTTTTGATTCAAGATTGTTTTCTACACTGATGTTCTCAAAGTCAAGTTTCCTTCGTGCTAGTTCTTCTCTTCTTGCTAATTCTTCTCTACGTGCTCGAGCTCGTGTACGCATACACTCTCAATAAGTACCTGAAATTCACCAACTAGAAAATTTGGTGAGAAACGTCCTAGTCACCGAACTTTAATGACCACTGATGGTAAATACTGAAACTAAACAAATAAAACCGCAATCCCCGGCAGCGGCGCCAAAAACTTGTTACGACCAAACTCAACACGCAAGTGCACGTGATCTCAAGTAATACAGATAGCAAATAGGGTTCGTTCCTACAGGGACTCGTTGTTTGTCTAGTTAATTCACTCACCAATGTATGATTATTATTCGATGCTAAAACAATTAACAAGTGGTTTTTGTTTATCACTAAAAATTATCTAAGAATTATAACTAATTATCACTACTTAAACTGAGTTTTATACTGATTTACTTATGTGAATGAAACATGGGATTTCAACTTCATTAAACAATCCATCTAAAATCTTCAATTCTCTAGCCCTTTCATGTGATTTGTTAATACCTGATCGAACACACAAAACTGATATAAGCCAACTTTCGTTGTACCCATACCATCCTAAATAATATCCACGATTAAGATAGAAATCACTTAGTCTCCCAATTATGCTTAGTCCTTATATGTCTATAAAGATTGAAAACATAATGGTTGAAGTACAAGCATTCAATTGATCACATAGTCGTCATAAAACGGTTAGAGTTACGACACTAATTACGAATGATATTCTCACGCATAAACCTATGCTAGCATGGCAAGTTCTAAACTCTTAGATCCACTTTCGCTTCAATAAGAATTAACACACAATTACAGGAGTTAGCTACTCTCCTATAACGAATTAAAACAACCATGATAGGATATCACATCAATCACACTATAGGCATCGAGAAAATTCAACTAATAGACTTCATGAATAACTACGCTAAAACCCCATGACAACGATTTAGTTCATAATCAAACTAATCGTCACCATGGGTTCTAATGTAAACATGATAGAAGAAAACAAATAAATACTGTTATAAATATCAAGGGTTTTAAAGAGTACACCAAATCCAAGCATCCACAAACTAGAAAGATTACAAGAATAAAATTGAATCGATCTTCTTCCTTGCTTCTTCGTGCTTTAACTCCGTAGATATATGTGATATGTGTCTCTCCTCTTTTCTTCTTTTCTCTAGGGTTTTTTTCTTCTTTTTATAGGCCTCCAGGTGCAACAAGTCGAATAGAATTGAAATTATTTTACTTTTCCTCGAAAAATCGGAAATTAGGTCAAAACAGGAAATATCCTCCAGATATCTCGGCGCTGCCGCGCCAACTTTGTATAGGCTAACGGCGCTGCCGCGCCAACTTCACTGTTCAGCCTTTTCTCTGCGGCGCTGCCGCGCCACTCTCAAGTGTTATCACGGCGCTGCCGCGCCAGGATCTCTGTCCAGCAAAACTGATTTTTCTCCTTTTCTTCATTATAACTCCGTTTCGCGCTCCGATTGCTCCGCTTCTTTCCTAGCACACCTGTGATCAATATACCTGCACAATACCCTTAAAAGAGATCAAAAATACCACAACTCGAGTACAAACATACGTTTTAAGCCAAACGGAAACGTTCTAAGTGAATAAAATATCCACTTATCACACCCCCAAACTTAAACCGTTGCTCGTCCTCGAGCATAAACAAACTACCACTTCCGTAGGTGATCACGATTGCATTTAGCATATGCAACAAGCCCTTTAAACCCCTAGGCAGCCCTAGTGGACGAGTAAGGTCTCGTGAGGGCCTATAGTGAATGTACCCCCAAAATCCATCTAACAATGCAACTACAAATGCAACTAACTACATGAATGCAACTATATGAAAATGCAAGGACCCCCTTAAACTAACCAAAACCATTCATTAAGCAAACATCTCAAATCATGAAACAACTTCCAAACAGAGCTCGACTGAATTCCCGTATACTAACAATACATGCATAGGAACGTGGTGTGTGCGATACTCATCAGATATACTCCCAACACTAGATCAAAAATCATACCGATTCTTAGTCAAGGCAATCACAAGTTTATAAAAAGAATGAACGGTAGACACATCATAACTTCGAGACACCTCCATACTCATTCAGGTTAACCAGGAATTCATGCTTTATTACCACGACACATACTACTATTCACAACACATATGCTTATTTAACCGTGCAATGAGTGAGACCCCAAAAGGCTTATACAATAATACCCATGTAGCGAGTGTTAGGTCAGTAGATCCCAGACTATAAAAGCCTTAGGTCACTAGGACTAAGTCCCCTCAGACTTAATTACTCGAGTATTAAAGAGCTCACTCGTGGTTAATTTTGCATTTAACTTATTTACATGACTCTTTTTTTTCTTTTCTTCTTTTTTTTTTCTTTTTTTTTTTCAATTTTTTTTCTATACAATCTGGAATGAGAATTCTCAATTCCAACCCTAGACTACTCATATAAATATGAGCCGGCTACTAGCCATTTGACACCTAGCCATAAACACAAACAACTAGCATGAAAATCCTGTTTCCCCCCAAACTTATACTTTAATGCTCTTACGTTATCAAGGGAATAAAGAACATTCTTAATATAACCAGGTAATTAAACCTCAAAACCTCCAAACAAGCATGACCCCCAATCTAGCCCAAAAGCAAACAATGAGTTGTGTAATTGTTTTTGTCCCCATAACATGCATGTCAATTTCATAGAAACTCTAAATCAACCCTCTATTCATGATTATCACACTCAAATCAACATCTACCTGCCAAACAGAAATAGCTCGTCCTAAGGGATCATGAAAATGCATGCCATGCTTATGCAACTATATGCACATAACTAACAAACTAACAGAATGTCCTATATGCTCTAAACTAACATGAACTAACTAACATGCACAAATGCTCCTAATATGCAATACAACTAATATACAAATGCACCTTTCATCCCCACCCCCAAACTTAAAATTTTCAATGCCCACATTGAAGGTAAGAATAAAAAGAGTGCAAAGCATACCTACTCGTCTTCCGAACCACTCCCATTAGGAGTGTCCGGTGGCGGATAGACAGCGCCAACTCCAAAGGATGGAAAACTCACGTCCACTCCACTTGCACGCAGAGCCGTGCTCAATGCCTGTGCAAACTGACCAAAATCTGCTCGAAAACCTGCCTGCATATCGTGCACCGCATCGATACGCCTCGTCAATCTCCGATACTGCCTCTGATTAATAAGAGAACCTCCATCCTGAGGCTCTCCCCCCTGCTGCTGCTGTTGCTGTTGCTGCTGCTGCTGCTGTTGCTGTTGCTGACCCTCAACTACATAACCGAGACCCCACCAATCTGGCTTACCTCCATCCCACACATGCAGCCTCATTATACTCTGATGATCCAGTGCTGTCTGTGGCTGCTGCACAACCTCCTCTGCTGACCAAAGAGCACCACTATCCCTAGCCAATCTAGTAATAACCGAACCATAAGGTATCGCCGCAGTGGTACTCCCTTGCATAAAACGGAGAATCCCCTGGTGGATCAAATTACCAACATCCACAAACTCTCGGCTGCAAATAGCAAACAACAAAATAGCCCTCTCAACTGTCACCTCATTAGAATGCCTAGTAGGGATGAGGTTAGCACAAATGAACAAGTGCCAAGTACGCGCATATTGATTCAGCGCCGTCGACATAAACGACGTTGGCTCAGTAGTGCCACGCCTCAAAGTCCACTCCGTCCCTGGAACACACAACCGCTGAATAATATCCTGAAGGTCCACAGTTTCGCGAGTCCTCCCTGACCAATCCTCTTGATTTCTCCTACGAGCCGGAAGAACAAGAACACGACGAATAGCACGCGGCCGATAATCCACACGAAACCCACGAACTTGGCTAATTCCATTCCTATCCACACTAGCATTCGCATAAAACTCGCGAACCACTGTCATCGGAACCGGCTCCGGAGCCTCACAAAATAGCTCCCAACCTCTCTCCGCAATATTCTCCAACATGTACCCATCCGATGCCGTAGGCAAAAGACCCCTCGCACGGGCAATAGGACGCCCCAACAACTCATTATAAGCCTCACGAGCCTCATTGGAAACAAATTGAGGTCCACCATTGGCTCCACCAGAATCAGATGAAGAAGAAGAACGAGGGTGCCTCCCACCAGCCCCACTACCACTAGCGCCTTCACTACCACCACCAATTACAACCCTTTGTCGCTTGGATGCCATTGAATTGAATGAAGAAAGTGTTTAGAGTGTTTGAGAATTTGTGAGATTTGTAAGTAGTGTATGTATAGGTTGTATAGGTAGGGATAGGAGATGTGGTTTTATAAGGAGAATTTAGGGTTAGTGGGTATAGGTAGTGGGTTTAGATAATGGGCCACTAATACAACACCAATCTTTCTTTTTTTCCAATTTTTTTTCAGTTTTTCAGTTTTTTTTTTTTTTCTCTTTTTTTTTTCCTCAGCAGACGCCACGGCGCTGCCGCGCCAGAAAAGTACTACAGCACGGCGCTGCCGCGCCAGAACTTCTGCTGAAATTTTTTTTCCTATTTTTTTTTTATTTTTATTTTTATTTTTTTTTTTTAGAAGAAAACGATCACACAATCACGTGGGTTGCCTCCCACGAAGCGCTCTTTTTAAGTCATGAGCTTGACATAGCTCCATCTCCTTACGTTGTGCAAATTAGAACCGCGGTCTCAACTTCGCGATTCATCTTCTCTCCAAAATATGGCTTTAACCGCTGACCATTGACCTTGAACGACTGGTCCGGTGACTTGTCAAAAATCTCCACTGCTCCATGCTGAAAAACTGTTTTAACTGAGAATGGACCTGACCAACGTGACTTCAACTTTCCAGGAAATAACCGAAGTCGAGAGTTGAACAACAACACCAATTGTCCGGGCACAAATGTCTTAAGAACCAACCGACGATCATGCCACCTTTTGACTTTCTCTTTATATAGCTTGTTGTTCTCATAAGCTTGCAATCGAAACTCGTCCATTTCATTCAACTGAACCATACGCTTTTCACCTGCTGCTGTAAGATCAAAATTCAGCTTCTTCAACGCCCAATAAGCCTTGTGGTCTAACTCA
Organism: Heracleum sosnowskyi; assembly: GCA_030848705.1. Taxonomy (NCBI): domain Eukaryota; kingdom Viridiplantae; phylum Streptophyta; class Magnoliopsida; order Apiales; family Apiaceae; genus Heracleum; species Heracleum sosnowskyi. The sequence continues at coordinate 619,303 of JAUIZM010000046.1, read as the reverse complement.
GCTGGAAGATGACATGCTTTTCCATACACAAGCTGAAATGGTGACATTCCCAAAGGCGTTTTATAGGCCGTCCGATAAGCCCACACTGCTTCATCAAGCTTCAAAGCCCAATCCTTCCTAGAAGGACTTACCACCTTCTCAAGAATCCGTTTAATTTCCCGATTAGACACTTCAGCTTGCCCATTGGTTTGAGGATGATAAGCTGTAGCAACTCGATGATTGATATTGTAGCGTGCCATAAGAGATGTAAACTTCCGATTGCAAAAGTGCGTACCTTCATCACTGATGATAACTCGCGGCGTGCCAAACCGAGTAAATATATTCTTGTGAAGGAAATTAAGCACCACCTTAGCATCATTCGTTGGAAGTGCCTTTACCTCCACCCACTTAGACACATAATCCACAGCTAACAGAATATACTGATTACCACATGACGGAATGAATGGTCCCATGAAGTCGATTCCCCACACGTCAAAGATCTCTACCTCCAACATGACATTAAGAGGCATCTCGTCCCTACGAGAAATATTACCAACTCGTTGACATCGATCACATCTCAACACAAACTGATGAGCATCCTTGAATAGAGTCGGCCAATAGAAACCTGCTTGAAGAATACGTGTGGCTGTCTTTTCACCCGCATAATGGCCTCCATAAGCTGTAGCATGAAAATCACTAAGAATAGCCTCGGTCTCACTGTAAGGAACACAACGCCTAATAATCTGATCAGCTCCTTGCTTGAACAAAAACGGCTCATCCCAAATATACTGCTTGACATCATGTAAGAATTTCTTCTTTTGAGCATAAGAGAGCTCAGGTGGCATGATGTTACTTACTAGATAATTTACAATGTCGGCATACCATGGTTCAACATCTTCCACACTGAATAGTTGCTCATCCGGAAAAAACTCATTAATAACCGTATTATCTTTAGGTGACTTCCCATGATCTTCCAATCTAGAGAGATGGTCAGCTACCTGATTCTCCGTCCCCTTTCTGTCCTTGATTTCCACGTCAAATTCTTGCAACAAGAGAACCCAACGAATCAATCTTGGCTTAGCATCTTTCTTCGCTAAGAGATAGCGAATAGCAGCATGATCCGTAAAAACTGTCACCTTAGTACCAAGCAGATAAGAGCGAAACTTTTCAAACCCGTAGACAATAGCAAGTAGTTCCTTCTCAGTAGTGGTGTAATTCATCTGAGCATCATTAAGAGTTTTGCTTGCATAATAAATAACATGAAACACCTTTTCTTTCCTTTGGCCTAGAACGGCCCCAAGCGCAAAATCACTCGCATCGCACATCAAAGCAAATGGTTGGCTCCAATCAGGAGCTGTAATAACTGGAGCAGAAATCAATTTCTTCTTCAAAATCTCGAATGCTTGTAAACAAGACTCATCAAACTTGAACGGTACGTCTTTTTCCAAGAGATTGCAAAGTGGCTTAGAAATTTTTGAGAAATCCTTTATGAAACGCCTGTAGAACCCCGCATGACCAAGGAAGCTGCGAATACCCTTGACTGAAACAGGGGCAGGAAGGTTCTCAATAGTTGCCACCTTTGCCTTGTCAACTTCCAAACCTTTACACGAAACCTTGTGTCCCAGAATGACACCTTCCTGTACCATGAAATGGCACTTTTCCCAATTTAGAACAAGATTTGTCTCCACACAACGCTTTAGAACCAAACTCAAGTTCCCCAAGCACTCATCAAAAGAATCCCCAAAAACTGAGAAATCGTCCATGAATACTTCCACATTAATTCCAATCATGTCAGAAAAAATGGCCATCATGCATCGCTGGAAAGTAGCTGGTGCTCCACACAACCCGAAAGAAACACGTCTGAATGCAAATGTACCAAATGGACAAGTGAATGTAGTCTTCTCTTGATCCTCGGGCGCTATGCAAATCTGATTGTAACCAGAATACCCATCAAGCAAGCAATAGTACTGATGTCCAGCCAATCTGTCGAGCATCTGATCAATGAACGGAAGTGGAAAATGATCTTTCCGAGTGGCCTTGTTCAACTTTCGATAATCCATGCAAATCCTCCAACCAGTAACTGTTCGAGTAGGAATGAGCTCGTTCTTTTCATTAGTCACCACTGTCATGCCTCCCTCCTTAGGCACACATTGCACCGGACTCACCCAAGAACTATCAGAGATCGGATAGATAATGCCTGCATCAAGCCATTTAAGAATTTCCTTCTTCACAACTTCCTTCATAACAGGATTCAGCCTCCTTTGATTATCAACTGTAGGTTTAGCTCCCTCTTCCAAAGGAATTTTGTGCATGCAGTAAGACGGACTAATACCCTTGATGTCTGCTATAGTCCACCCAATGGCTGATTTGAAATCCCTCAAAATTCGCAATAGCTTTTCCTCTTCCATGCCTGAAAGCTTAGAGGATATAATAACAGGTAAGGTAGAAGAATCACCAAGATAGGCATACCTTAGATGTTCAGGCAATGGCTTAAGTTCCAATGTAGGTGCTTCCTCGATAGATGGCTTAAGTCTAACATGAGACTTTTTCAGCTCTGACAACCCCAAAGATTCAAAAGGAATCTCAAACTTCTTCCATGGAGATGCATTAAGATATTGCACTTGTTGTTCATCCTCTTCGTTCTCAATCTCCAAGTCATTAGTCAGAACTCTGGCCAACACATCAGTTTTGATCAAGTGTTGAGTTGCGGAGTTAACCACTTTGTCCACCATATCAATTTTAAAACACACTTCCTCGTCAGTTGGAAGCTTCATTGCATTGAAAACATTAAAGGTGACATTTTGATCGTGCACCCTCATAGTGAGTTCTCCCTTTTGGACATCAATCAGAGTCCGACCTGTAGCCAAGAATGGTCGTCCCAAGATGATAGGGATCTTCTTGTCTTCCTCAAAGTCAAGAATCACAAAGTCGGCTGGAAAGATAAGCTTGTCGACCTTCACCAAAACATCCTCAACTATTCCTCGAGGATAAGTAACTGAACGGTCCGCAAGTTGCAGAGTCATAGTAGTTGGCTTTGGTTCTGGAAGACCAAGTTGCATGAAAACTGATAAGGGCATGAGATTAATGCTTGCACCCAAATCACACAAACATTTGCTGAATGAGAGATCTCCAATAGTACATGGAATAGTGAAGCTTCCAGGGTCCTTCAACTTAGGTGGCAACTTTTGTTGCAAGATGGCACTACATTCTTCCGTCAATGCAACTGTCTCTAGCTCCTCAAGTTTCAATTTCCTTGAAAGAATGCCCTTCATAAACTTCGCATAGCTCGGCATTTGCTCAAGAGCCTCTGCAAATGGTATGTTGATCTGAAGCTTCTTGAAGACATCCAAGAACTTAGCAAACTGCTTGTCAAACTTTTGCCTTTGAACTCGTTTTGGGAATGGAGGAGGTGGGAACACCTTTTCTTCGACTTCCTGAGAATTATCAGTCCTAACAGTTTTAGGAGTCGAGGGAGTAGCATTAGGTACCAAATCAGGAACAGAATCGACCCCATCGTCAAGATTATCATTTTTTCCCTCGGCTGAATTTTCTTCGTTCTGACCTTGTAGAATCTTCCCCGATCGTAAAGTTACTGCCTGGACCTGTTCCTTGTGATCTTTCTTGCCTGGATTCATCTCTGTGTCACTCGGAAGTGTTCCTGGTTGACGGTTCAGCAATGCATTGGCTAGTTGGCCAATCTGATTCTCTAAAGTTTTCAATGACACCGCCTGACTCTTGTACATCATTCGCAGCTCTTCCAATTCAGACTTCTCAGACTGATTCAAAGAATTCCCTTGAGATGGTTGAAATCCAGGTGGATTGAATGTTTGCCTTGGAGCATAAGGTGGTTGTTGATAGTTCTGATTATATGGCCTTGCATTGAACTGCTGATTTTGTGGTTGCTGAACACCACCCTGATTGTTGCTCCAACTGAAATTAGGATGATTCCGATTGTTGGGATGATAAGCATTAGGCACTGGCTGCTGAGCTCTTTGAAAATTACTAACAAACTGTGCTGATTCAGATGAGATAGCACACATATTCGTGTCATGAGCTCCTGCACACAACTCACACACCATAGCAACCTGGTTAGTCCCATGATTAGAAAGGGAATCTACCTTCATTGTCAACGCCTTGAGTTGAGCAGCAATAGCAGTAGCTGCATCCAATTCGAGTACTCCAGCCACTTTAGCAGGTGGCAAGCGTTGAGTAGGATTCTGAAACTCATTGGCTGCCATCATCTCGATAAGATTATAGGCATCCTCATAGCTTTTTGCCCATAGCGCACCTCCAGATGCAGCATCTAACATAGGCCTGGACTGAGCTCCCAACCCGTTATAGAAATTGTTGATTATCATCCAATCCGGCATCCCATGATGAGGACAACGTGCCAAAATCTCCTTGTACCTTTCCCAAGCTTCCCCCAAAGATTCCTGGGGTTGCTGAGCAAACTGAGAAATAGAATTCCTATAAGCTGCTGTCTTTGCCATGGAGAAATACTTTGTCAAGAACTTTTGAGCACAGTCTGCCCAAGTTCTAATAGATCCTGACGGCATAGAATGTAACCAACTCTTGGCTTTATCCCTAAGAGAGAAAGGAAATAGCCTCAATCTGATTGCGTCATCTGTAACTCCGTTGAATTTGAAGGTATCACAGATCTCAAGGAAGTCCCTAATATGAGCATTGGGATCTTCAGCAGGACTACCCCTGTTGCCCAGTAAATAACAATTGTAGAAGGGGGTTGAATACAATTGTATAAGATTCTTGACTTTATATAACACAAATATGAAAGATCAATAACAATAACAATAACAGCTTTATTAATTTTGATATAAAACTGTTACAAACTCTCTTAAGAAATTCTGATGTTCTTAAGAGCTGCTAGCTTACAAAAACTCTCTCAAGAAATTCTGTTCTTAAGAGCTTCTCTCCGATTATGTTCTCTCTCGAATGAATACATAAATCGAAACCAAAACTGTGTTTATATAGTGCACACAGCTTCTCTATCAATAACAAGATAAGTCCTAATCATAACAAAGATAGAAACATATCTTTAATCGATAGCTGCATTCTACAAACCAGGAACAAACTTCCATGTTTATCTAGACTCCAAATATAACTCGAAGTAGGAATCCTGATCAGCTTCAAGTCCTGATGATCAAACCTGATCATAGTCTGAGTAGGAATCCTGATGATCAATAAGATACTGACGCTTGATCAAATACTGATGACCATGCAATACTGATGACGTCAGCAATCCTGATCAGTTGAGTCTAGCTTCTGACGATCATTGAATTCTGATCTAACAATCTCCCCCAATCTCATACTTTGTGAAATAAAGTATAGATTCCAAATATTCAATGATGTCAAAAACATGTATCAAAATGTACGAGTATCTTCAGAAACAACTTATCTGTTTAAGCTTTGTGATAGAACAGATTCATCTTCAAGAAGTTGGATAATAAACTTTCTTCTTTTTCTTCAAGAATTTGAATCAGTCTTTCCTTAAGATTTCTGAGTTCTTCATCTTCCTCATTAATCTGGTAGATAGCTGCTCTGAGATTCTGTATGGAGTTTCTCTGTAGACTGTGCTCTTCAAGCAAAAGATAAGCAATTTCCTTCCCATCAGGATTGAGAGAAAGATGAGTCATGCCAAAATTTACTTCTTTAACAGCAGTACCCCTTTGCATTTCCACATCCTGACCTCTTTGATTTAAGTACATGGGAGTAAAATTACCATTGAAATTACTGTTTCCATCCAGTCTTCTTCTTATAGTTGACAAAATCATGTCACTCCATTCTTTGTACACTTGGTTCTTCCATCTTAACAGATAGTGAACATATTTCAGTTCCTGTGTAGTTTTCATCAGCAGATCTTGAATAGATAGAATCTTCACACTACCATCTTTCATGAAGTACAGAAGCTTTTCTTTCTTTTCAAAACCATCATGACAATCTATAACTATATCAACAGCTAATAAATTGTTCAGGTTTTCAGAAGTTAAAGTACCTCCAATTTCTGTCAAGGAGTAAGGATCAACATATAACATATTCAGATATTCACCATCTCTGTGTCCAATACCTCCTCTTGAATTACTTGACAATTGCTTCAGATTTGAAAACATCTTTAACCAGAGTGCTTTTGATCTAACCATCTCAGATAAATCAACAACACTTGAAGCGCTTGTAATAATTCCACCAGACTGAAAATTGATAGGTGTATCACAACTTAATGTGCTAATATGTTTCCACTTCTTGTCTTTTTCCTTTTCAAAAGTGTAGCTTCTTTCAAGTAAAGATTCTTGTCTGCTTGAATTTCTCCATTGTCTTTTATTTGAAACTTTAAGCCTTTGTAGATAGAGATTGAAATCTTTATTTGTTCTTCTTGTAATATCTCTTCTTCTGGCTTCTTCTTCTTCATCTACTTCTTTGTTGTGACAATCAACAACAGTAGATAAGATTATCAAATCAACCTCTTGCAGAATTTCAGATTCGTCAGGATCTTGAATATTGTCAGGATTAGAATCTTCAATTTGATTTGTATTGCTGAGAGTTGATTTACTTGATTTTCTTCTTAATTCAGGTTCTTCTTCAACAATTCCATCATCACCAAAAGTAGATCTGTCAGGAACTACTAGAGTTTGAATAGGTTCAGGAATTTCTTCAATTCTTAACCCTCTAGACCTTGTCTGTCTAGGTACTGTTTGAGTTGAAGAACCTCTTTTACTTCTTCTAGCACCTCTCCTACCTCTGCTTCCTCTACCTCTAGCAGGAGCAGTATAGCTTTCCATTGTCTCTCTTTGTAGTCTCAAAAATTCTTCATGTGAGAGATCTGGATATTCTTCACTTGCTGTAGAGAGTGCTTTTCTTGCATATAATTGTTGAACTCTTTTATCAGTGTGATATAGAGTAACAATTCTGCCGTCTTTTGTAGAAAACTTCTGGAATAAATTTGATGCATCTTCAGGATTATCAATAATCACATCTTCATCACCTTCAGGAATTGTAGCAAGAATGTGTCCATGACCAGGTGTCAGGATTTGATCTTCCGTCAGGATCTGAGATTGCACCAATGTTCTTACTGTCTTAACTCCAGAATCAGAAACATGAGTTGACTGCGTTGTTTGACTTTGAGAAGTTTGGATTGTCTTCATAACAACAGCATCAGAGGTTTCTCCTTGTATCGCTTTGTCACCACCATCATCTCCAGTATCATCATCATTATTTCTTAATACTAGATCAGGTGTACATTTTGTCTGAATAACCTTCTCCCCCTTTTTGACATCAGGATTTGACAATAATTGCAAAATTAAGGAAAGAGAGGCTTGAATTTCAGTTACCTTAGTATCCAGAGAATCAATTCTTTGATGGATTGAGGTTTGTTCTGAAACAACAGACTTCACTTGGGATTCCACTACCCTTAGTTGAAAAGTAGTAGGCACCTTTGTAAAATTATTAAAGATATCAGTCCTCACTTTTTCAGTTGAGCCCTTGATAGAATCAATCTCACTTTTCAGGCTTTTGGATAACAGAGTAGTAGCCTTCAGATGATTCTTCAAGTCTTGATTCTCTATAGACTTCACTGCATTATAGGTATGTTCAATAGCAGAAGAAAAACTGATAGATTCATCAGAATTATGCCATGAATTGTTCCATTCATTCTGTCTAAATGCCTCTGCAGGATCAAAGGAAGGAGTAGAAAAATCTTGTCTCTGATCTTTCCCAGTAAAAGCATTGCCAGCCATAAATGTACTCGATGAACCAAAATTAGTTCCAAGACTAATCTTGAGTGCTGTAGCAAGCTGTTCCTTCTCTTTTCTATTCTCATTATCATCATCACTATCATCATCAGAATTATCATCATCAGAACCATGAGATATATCAGGATCAGGAATTGCAATACCTTTCAGTTTATCCTGAGATTCTGAGATAGGATGATCTATTGGTCTTGAACGAAGTGGCTGTATCAAAATAGGTTCATTATCAGGAGCACCACTAACGTCAGGATGAACATCGTCAGGATTTGATATGCTTGCATCAGTATTTGCTACCAATGGTTCTTGTGGAGCTTGAGGTTCAGAAGCTGCTTCAACACTTTGAGCTAAAGGTTCTTGTGTGCTTCCCTCATTGACAATGTTCTCGACCAATCTTTCAACAGAAGCTGTAGCTTTGCCTGCATCTTCACTTTGAGAAGATGGTTCTTGTGTAGCTGGAATGTTGATGTCTTCATTCTCCCTTTGAGAAAATGGTTCTTGTGTGACCATTCCACTAGCTAAGCCTTCACCCAAACTTTGATTGAGTGGTTCTTGTGTGGCAGGATCAACAGTAGCTGCTGAATTACTCTGAAATTCAGGTTCTTGTGGGCTTGATCCTTTCAGCTTCTTCTGTCTCTGATAGACTAACTCTTCTGCATTCCTCTTTTTCTTTGATGTAGGTGTAAGACCAACCAAGGAAGCAGTTGTAGAAACCTTCTCCCAAGAATGTCCTCGAATCTGAGATGGAGAGGCTGGAGAGTCTGATATAGAGACAACTTTTGTTGTTGCATCAGGAATACTAACATCAGGATTTGATGTCTGAATATCAGTATCCTTCATTTGCACTGACAAAGGAATATGATACCTGCTCTTTGATAATTTCCTTTTCTTTTGTGATTTCGATGAAGGTACCACAGCTTTAGTAGCAGTATCAGCAACTTCCTTGTTCACATTCATCACAGAGGATATAGGTAAATCATCCTCTGAATCACTTTCATCAATCAACCTTAACTTCCTTTTCACAGGAACATCCTTAACAACCTTATCAGCTTTCTTTACCAGGACCCCTTGTACACCCCCTTGTATCTTCTTTTTAGTGAGTGGTGTAGAGGAAAAATCCTTTGAACCTGATTGCCTTCCAGACACATCAGTTCTAGCTGATTTCTTTGATTTTACAACTAAAGTCTTTTGACAGACAATAGAGGTGGTTGTTGACTGTTTAGACTGTTTAGGTTGCATGCTTGTGTCAGGAACAAGGTGGGTTGGTCCTTGTACCATAGCATTAGAAAGTAGTCCATAACGAGTAGGCATTTTCTGATGTAAGAAAAACCTAACCTCATCAGGAATAAAAGCATTTCCTATAAAACCATTTGCCTTATCACTGTTGACTAAGGACTTAATATTATTCTCAGTAATTCTACAGATTGGTAGAACTACATCATCCTCAAAAACAACATTAGGACATAAGTGATTAAATATCAACTGTAAAAATCTAAGAAAACAGACAGAACCCAACTTATCTGATTTCCTATCACTTAAAGCTTTTAAGATAAAAGAGCCATAATCAAACACTGTAGAATGGATGAGAGAGTACCCAATTTTAAGAGATCCTGATGGAAGAGCATCAAAATTTGATGTCTTGTTCAGGAAACAGCGGCTGATTGTATCAAAGAAGAAATTCCATTCCTTCTTAAGCTTTGTCCTAAAGAGATTTCCATATCTCTTTACTTCTCCATTGTAGCCCAGTTTCTTGACAAACTCAAATAGAGCAGAGTCTGAAATCACCCTAGGAACTTTTTCACCCAGAATAGGCAAATGCAATGCCTCTTCAATAACAGCAGGGGTGACATGATGAGTGACCCCATTTGATTCGAACTGCATCAGAATGGTGCCTGTAGAACTTTGACCAAAAACAACTGTGTTCCAAACCTGCATTACAGACTTAAAAGAAACACTTGCAGGCTCTGTTAAAGCATACTTCAATGAACTTGAAGTAAGAAAATCTTGAATTATATGGAACTCAGGAGGCAATTCTTGATGGTCTAGAATGGCTACAAAGTTATTAGTGGCAAAAGTAATATCACGAATTACTGTTTGTTTGTTCATGAATGATGAAGACGCCATTATAATGCTTTTGAGAACTCGAGAATTAAGATTTGAAGCAATTAGGGTATGAAAGCACAGAGAGAGATAAAAACGAAAAACTGATGATGAGAGAGTAATGAAAGATGTAAAACAATGAAAAATATTTTGTTAAAACAAAATATTACTCTCAATGACAGGTGGCAAAATATGATTTGTGCATAACTAATTAGTGGACAGATTACGTGTGTCATTAAATAAAACTGCACCGCTTTTTATGTGTATGTATAGATATAACTATAAGAGAGCAACACACGCGCGTATACAGTTGTCCTACTAAAACTCAATCGTCTATTAGCAGATACGGACGAAAAATTAGACACAAATTTAGCGATGAAAATACTGACCTGTACATCAGAATTGACCAGTTGACTTCCTGTCAGGATTGAGTCCTATCAGGATTTGATCAAAGAAAACATACCTTTCTGAATAACCATCAGGATTTGACAGTTATCAGGATTTCCTCTCTGTAGATTTTCCTCAGAAATTCTCAAAATTCATCATTCCAAGTTCATTCACCAACTTATTGAAAGTAGCTTCAGGTAGTGGCTTGGTGAATATATCAGCTAGTTGTTGATCAGTAGGAACAAAGTGAAGTTCAATTGTTCCTTCCAGAACCTGTTCTCTTATAAAGTGATATCTGATACTTATGTGTTTAGTAAGAGAATGCTGAACTGGATTTCCTGTCATTGCAATAGCACTTTGGTTATCACAATAAATAGGGATTTTTGAGTATGACAGGCCATAATCTAACAACTGATTTCTCATCCACATTATCTGAGCACAACAACTTCCTGCAGCAATGTACTCAGCTTCTGCAGTTGAAGTGGAAATAGATTTCTGCTTTTTACTGAACCATGAAACTAGTCTTCCACCCAAAAACTGACAACTTCCTGAAGTACTTTTCCTGTCTATTTTGCATCCTGCAAAATCAGCATCTGAATAACCACACAACCCAAAATCTGATTCCCTTGCATACCAAAGGCCAAGTGAATGAGTGCCTTTGAGATATCTGAAAATTCTTTTGACTGCAATCAGATGTGGTTCTCTAGGTTTTGCTTGAAATCTTGCACATAGACAGGTTGCAAACATGATATCTGGTCTACTGGCAGTGAGATACAATAAAGAGCCAATCATTCCTCTGTAGAGAGTTACATCTACCTCTTCACCTTGATCAGGATCAAGTTTGGTAGCTGTAGCTATGGGAGTTGAAGCAGGAGTACTATCTTGCATGTTAAACCTTGTCAATAAATTCCTTGTGTATTTAGACTGATTAATAAAAATCCCTTCATCAGTCTGTTTAACTTGAAGACCCAGAAAGTAACTCATTTCTCCCATCATGCTCATTTGATATCTTGACTGCATAAGCTTGGAAAACTTTTCACACAGCTTATTGTTTGTTGACCCAAAAATGATATCATCAACATAAATCTGAACTAACAGCAACTCCTTACCATGATTCAAATAAAATAGAGTTTTATCAATTGCACCTCTTTTGAATCCACTTTCCAGTAAGAATTGAGCTAAGGTTTCATACCATGCTCTTGGAGCTTGCTTTAGTCCATAAAGTGCCTTATCCAGTCTGTAGACATGATCTGGATATGTAGGATCAATGAAACCAGAAGGTTGTTCAACATAAACTTCTTCCTCCAGTTCACCATTTAAGAAAGCACTTTTAACATCCATCTGGAAAACCTTGAATTTCTTATGTGCTGCATAAGCAAGAAATATCCTGATGGCTTCTAGTCTTGCAACAGGAGCAAAAGTTTCATCATAGTCAATTCCCTCTTGTTGGGAATACCCCTTTGCAACTAGTCTAGCTTTATTTCTGATAATGACTCCATCAGAATCAGTCTTGTTCTTGAAAATCCACTTTGTACCAACTATTGATCTATTCTTTGGTCTTGGTACCAGTTTCCAGACTTCATTCCTTTCAAATTCATTCAGTTCTTCTTGCATTGCAGTAACCCAATCAGCATCTTTAAGTGCATCTTCAACTTTCTTAGGCTCCTCCTTGGACAGAAAGTTATTGTATAAACATTCATTCTGAGTTGCACTTCTTGTTTGAACACCTGCTTCAGGATCTCCAATTATCAAATCAGGAGTATGATCTTTTGTCCATTTCCTTGCTGGTGTCAAATTGTTTCTTGAAGTAGATGCTCCCCCTGGATTGGTGTTATCTTGATTGAAAGAATTTGCTTGAGATGAAGCTCCTCCTGAATTATTGCTATGACGTCCTGATGTGTTGTCAGGATCATCACTTGAATCAGTATCTGAAGAATTCTGTCCTGATGATTGAGTTGACTCTGAACTTGTAGTTGAATGCCGTTGCTCCCCCTCAACATTAGCACTACTAGTTGTATTACTGTTGTTTGCATCATCAGTATTAGCACCATCAGTACCTGGTGAGTCATCAGGATTTGGTGACCCGTCAGTACTGGATGAATGGACAGCTTCTGATTCACTTTCTTCAGGTTCCTTGGAAGCTTCATTTTCAAATAACAATCTATCATGCGAGTCTTCAATTATTCCAGTTATCTTCTTATCATCAAAAGATACATGTATTGACTCCATGACAGTTCTTGTTCTCAAATTAAAAACTCTGAAGGCTCTTGATGTAGGATAGCCTATGAATATTCCTTCATCAGCCTTTGTTTCAAATTTCCCTAGCTGTTCAGGATGAGTTCTGAGAACAAAACATTTACAGCCAAACACATGCAGATGCTTCAGACTTGGCTTCTTCTCTTTGAGAGACTGATAAGGAGTGACACCATGCCTGTTTATCAATGTAAGATTTTGTGTATAGCATGCTGTGTTGACTGCTTCTGCCCAGAAATATGTAGGTAATTTAACTTCTTCCAACATAGTTCTGCCAGCTTCAATAAGAGTTCTATTCTTCCTTTCTACTACTCCATTTTGCTGAGGTGTGCCAGGAGCAGAGAATTGTTGAATGATTCCTTTGTATTTGCAGAACTCTTCCATCTTTGAATTCTTAAATTCAGTTCCATTATCACTTCTCAGAATCTTGACTTTGTACTTTGTGGTTGTCTCAATCATCCTCACATGATCCAACAGAACTTCAGGAGTTTCATCTTTTCTGTGCAGAAAATACACCCAGGTGAATCTAGAATATTCATCAACAATTACAAGAGTGTACCTTTTCTTACTGATGGACATGATGTTGACTGGACCAAACAGATCAAGATGTAGCATGTGATATGGTTCTTCAATAGAGGATTCTGATTTACTCTGGAATGATGTCCTTCTTTGTTTTGCTTTTTGGCATGCATCACAGAGTCCATCAGGTGTATATAAGACATTAGGTAATCCTCTTACTAACTCTTTCTTAACCAACTCATTGATGTTGCTGAAGTTGAGATGAGAAAGCTTCTTGTGCCAATTCCAACTTTCATCTACTGAAGCTTTACTGATGAAACATGTAGGGGAGCCATCAGTATCTGAGAGAATGTTGGCTTCATATATGTTACCATGCCTGTAGCCAGTTAGTGCTATCTTCCCTGTTGCTTTACTGACTACTTCACAATGTGTGGAATAGAAATTGACATGATAACCTCTGTCAGTGATTTGACTAATACTCAACAAGTTGTGTTTTAGTCCCTTCACTAGAGCTACTTTTTCAATGATGACATTTCCAATGATTATATTGCCATATCCCAAGGTTTGTCCAATGTTGCCATCTCCATAAGACACAGTTGGGCCAGCTTTTTCCTCATATTCTGATAACAGGGCTTTGTTTCCAGTCATGTGCACAGAACATCCACTATCCATGACTAACACATTTTTCCTTTTACCCTGCATCAGAATAGTAAAACACTAGTTAGAATGTTTAGGAACCCACACTTGTTGGATTCCTTGTTCATGCATTTTATTAAATTTAACAGCAGAAGACTTTTTGACCTTAGCAGTCCTGACAGGATTTACTCCATCAGGATTTGCTTTGTCAGTATCAGTATTAACAAAAGCATGCTTCACTATGACATTTTCAGTTTTATCAGACTTTGTACTACTTTCAAACTTAGGCAATGGATCATAAAAGTTATAGTACAAATCATGATACTCTTTACATGTATAAATAGAATGCCATAGACTACCACAATGAAAACAGGACTTCTGCGGTTTATAGAGTACTGATCTATTCCTAACATCAGACTTAGGAATATCAGTAATCTTCTTCTTACTCTTCTTACAATCAATAGCAAGATGATTAGAGTTACCACAGTTAAAACAACACTTTCTAGGTGCATTTGGGATATACTTATAACCATTCTCTTTATTGATCCCAATTTTACCATTCCTGTTTCTCTTAACAGTAGCTTCCTTTTTCTTATCTGTAACCTCACAGATTTTATCTTTAAGCTGTTTCTGAGACAATAGACCTAGATTCTTAGTGACTTTGTTCATGACCGGTTTAGACTTTATAATTTTAATTCCTTGAGTAGAAGAAGATCCCTTTTCAAAAGTAGAATTGGAATCCTTACCAAAAACAAAATTAACAGGAGTAATCTTAGATTTGGTTGAGTCTATACCATGTCTATAGGTCTTTGGACTGACTGTCTCATCAATGACAATTTTCTCTTTCAATTTCTTATCTTCATCTGACTTATATCCTAGACACTCTTTCCAATTCTTAGAGGTATTAATCTCATGAAATTTCCTACCAGAGTCTGTCCAGGTTCTGATTTTCTCATTAGCATATTCAAGTTCTTTTTCAAGGGAAGTACATTTAGATGTCATCTCTAAGTGCATGTGTTTAGCATTATCACATTCTTTTTGTACTTCTTGCATACGAGAAAATTCAGCTTCTAATATCTCATTCCTCTTTCTAAGGTCAGACATCTCAGATAAGATTCTAGTATTCTCAGCAGTTTGACTTCTAAAGCTAATATGTAATGACTTTAGAAAACGTCTTAACTCAGAAGCATTATCAGTATCAAAATCAAAGATAGTATTTAGTACCTTATCATCAGGAGCAGCAGTTACATCAGCATTGGCCATTAACGCATAGTTGACTACCTCAGTATCAGATTCTGAGGAAGAGTCCATCCAATCCTTGCTTGATGTGATGAGTGCCTTTGTCTTGTTGCATTCAGAAGCAAAGTGACCCATACCATTACACTTGTAGCATCTAACCTTTGACTTGTCAAATTTGCTACCCTTGCTGTCCTTCTTGATATACTTGTCTTTGTCTGCTTTGAAGGTCTTCTTCTGAAAGTTGCCCTGTCTTCTATTCTTCCTGAACTTCATCCTTCTGAAGTTTCTGACAATCATAGCAACCATCTCTTCTATGTCTGAATCAGAAGATTCATCATCAGTATTGGCATCAGGATTGCCATCAGTATCTGATGAAGAGTCGTCAGTATCTGACTCAGCTACTCTCGCTTTCCTTCTAGAGACCTCCATAGCTTTCCCTTTTGATTTTGCTTCTACATTCAAAGCAATTGACTTTGCCTTGCTGCTTTTCTTGTTCTTTCTCTGTTGAACTTCAAGATCATGAGTTCTTAGCATCCCATAGATCTCATCAAGAGACACAATGTTCAGATCATACTGGTGTCTAATGATTGAGGTCTGAGTATCCCATTCTTCAGGTAAAGCTCTAAGAAATTTGGTGTTTGAATCTTCAGTTTCATATACTTTGTCAACTAAGGATAAGCTGTTCAATAGTGTCAGGAATCTATCATATAGATCAGTCAGGCTCTCTTCAGGTCTTGCATCAAATTGCTCATATTCTTGAATCAATAGAGCCCTTCTGTTTTTCTTGACAGATGCAGATCCCTGGCACTGAGTTTCCAAAGTATCCCAGATTTCTTTTGAAGACTTGCATGCAATCACTCTGTTTGACATAACAGCATCAAGGCTATTATGCAAGATATTCTTTATCTTTGGTTCCCTGAGTACATGAGCTTTTTCTTCTGGAGTCCATTCAGCTTTAGCTTTGACCACATAATGTTCTGGTACTGTATCTGTTCGTTCTACGAACTTTGTTGGTATATATGGTCCATCACGAATCCTGTCCAAGTAGTCGGGATCCATAGCCTCCAGGTACATCAGCATCTTTACCCTCCATGTGGGATATTCTGATATCTTCAAGATGGGAATCTTCATGCTTTCATACTTGGTTGTCGACATCTTTAGATCGTATCTGATTCAGAATTAAATCAGTTTGCTCTGATACCAACTGTTGCCCAGTAAATAACAATTGTAGAAGGGGGTTGAATACAATTGTATAAGATTCTCGACTTTATATAACACAAATATGAAAGATCAATAACAATAACAATAACAGCTTTATTAATTTTGATATAAAACTGTTACAAACTCTCTTAAGAAATTCTGATGTTCTTAAGAGCTGCTAGCTTACAAAAACTCTCTCAAGAAATTCTGTTCTTAAGAGCTTCTCTCCGATTATGTTCTCTCTCGAATGAATACATAAATCGAAACCAAAACTGTGTTTATATAGTGCACACAGCTTCTCTATCAATAACAAGATAAGTCCTAATCATAACAAAGATAGAAACATATCTTTAATCGATAGCTGCATTCTACAAACCAGGAACAAACTTCCATGTTTATCTAGACTCCAAATATAACTCGAAGTAGGAATCCTGATCAGCTTCAAGTCCTGATGATCAAACCTGATCATAGTCTGAGTAGGAATCCTGATGATCAATAAGATACTGACGCTTGATCAAATACTGATGACCATGCAATACTGATGACGTCAGCAATCCTGATCAGTTGAGTCTAGCTTCTGACGATCATTGAATTCTGATCTAACAACCCCCAAACTGAACTGTATTCTGAATCATCTGAATGATGTTTGGCTTAAGCTCAAAATTATTAGCCCCAATAGCTGGACGAACAATGCTGGTATGAATGTCCTCTACTTTTGGCTGAGAGAATTCACTCAAAGCCTTCGCTGGTTGTGCTTGATCTTCCATATCTTCTTTTGATTCAAGATTGTTTTCTACACTGATGTTCTCAAAGTCAAGTTTCCTTCGTGCTAGTTCTTCTCTTCTTGCTAATTCTTCTCTACGTGCTCGAGCTCGTGTACGCATACACTCTCAATAAGTACCTGAAATTCACCAACTAGAAAATTTGGTGAGAAACGTCCTAGTCACCGAACTTTAATGACCACTGATGGTAAATACTGAAACTAAACAAATAAAACCGCAATCCCCGGCAGCGGCGCCAAAAACTTGTTACGACCAAACTCAACACGCAAGTGCACGTGATCTCAAGTAATACAGATAGCAAATAGGGTTCGTTCCTACAGGGACTCGTTGTTTGTCTAGTTAATTCACTCACCAATGTATGATTATTATTCGATGCTAAAACAATTAACAAGTGGTTTTTGTTTATCACTAAAAATTATCTAAGAATTATAACTAATTATCACTACTTAAACTGAGTTTTATACTGATTTACTTATGTGAATGAAACATGGGATTTCAACTTCATTAAACAATCCATCTAAAATCTTCAATTCTCTAGCCCTTTCATGTGATTTGTTAATACCTGATCGAACACACAAAACTGATATAAGCCAACTTTCGTTGTACCCATACCATCCTAAATAATATCCACGATTAAGATAGAAATCACTTAGTCTCCCAATTATGCTTAGTCCTTATATGTCTATAAAGATTGAAAACATAATGGTTGAAGTACAAGCATTCAATTGATCACATAGTCGTCATAAAACGGTTAGAGTTACGACACTAATTACGAATGATATTCTCACGCATAAACCTATGCTAGCATGGCAAGTTCTAAACTCTTAGATCCACTTTCGCTTCAATAAGAATTAACACACAATTACAGGAGTTAGCTACTCTCCTATAACGAATTAAAACAACCATGATAGGATATCACATCAATCACACTATAGGCATCGAGAAAATTCAACTAATAGACTTCATGAATAACTACGCTAAAACCCCATGACAACGATTTAGTTCATAATCAAACTAATCGTCACCATGGGTTCTAATGTAAACATGATAGAAGAAAACAAATAAATACTGTTATAAATATCAAGGGTTTTAAAGAGTACACCAAATCCAAGCATCCACAAACTAGAAAGATTACAAGAATAAAATTGAATCGATCTTCTTCCTTGCTTCTTCGTGCTTTAACTCCGTAGATATATGTGATATGTGTCTCTCCTCTTTTCTTCTTTTCTCTAGGGTTTTTTTCTTCTTTTTATAGGCCTCCAGGTGCAACAAGTCGAATAGAATTGAAATTATTTTACTTTTCCTCGAAAAATCGGAAATTAGGTCAAAACAGGAAATATCCTCCAGATATCTCGGCGCTGCCGCGCCAACTTTGTATAGGCTAACGGCGCTGCCGCGCCAACTTCACTGTTCAGCCTTTTCTCTGCGGCGCTGCCGCGCCACTCTCAAGTGTTATCACGGCGCTGCCGCGCCAGGATCTCTGTCCAGCAAAACTGATTTTTCTCCTTTTCTTCATTATAACTCCGTTTCGCGCTCCGATTGCTCCGCTTCTTTCCTAGCACACCTGTGATCAATATACCTGCACAATACCCTTAAAAGAGATCAAAAATACCACAACTCGAGTACAAACATACGTTTTAAGCCAAACGGAAACGTTCTAAGTGAATAAAATATCCACTTATCAAAGTGCAAACACTCTCTTGCTTTATCACATCTATCACCCATTTTCAGTTTAACGTCCACTTCTCTTTGTTTAACTTTCAGACTGTAAAGACGTTGTTTTTCTAGATTTTCAGCCTTTTGAAATTCTGCTTTATGAGTGATAACTTCATATGCCTTTTGAAGCTCATATTCCCTTCTTCTAAGATCCGCCTGCTGCTTTCTCAGCTCTCTCTCAAACAATGGGTCAACCGGAGCTTCTTCTTCCCAGTCATCAAAATCAGCTTCTACTTCAGTTTCATTTACTCCAGGGAGCTCCTCCTTGTCAGCAAATGAATCAAAATCATCTTGTTCACCACTGTAGTAGAAGTCATCATCTGGCAGCATTGTTTGTTTCCCTTTATTGCCATGGTTAGAATCTTTTCATTTCCCTTGTTATCTTTTTCTTCTCGTTCTCCTCCTTGCTTCTCCCCCTTAGTTGAGGAATCCTCTATAAATTTAGACTTTTGAGTCTGAGGATTTACATCTCTACTCTCTCCACCTCCCTGACCACCTTCATCATCACATACTTCAAAAAAAGACCTTTGCTCAACATTGGTTGCATGAGAATTCTTGATCATAAAGTACAGGTGCTTCATGCCTTCATTAGATGTTCCATTACTCCTTCTATCCTTGCAAACCTAGCATCATTAAACAGTTGATTTTCATCGACAATCTTCTGAAGTAAGTCCACTTTAGCATAAATTGAAGCTATGTCCTTGACACTTTCTGAGATTTGAGCTTGAGAATCTGATA